>VKKT01000252.1:301481-314386 GCA_008038995.1 Haliotis laevigata
AGCAAATACTATCGAGCCATATCGGTCAATAACACCCAGTAATAGCAAATACTATCGAGCCATATCGGTCAATAACAAAAGGGTTCCAAAGGCCATGTTTAGGATTTGGGTTTACGCTATAATTAATCTTGTTTTTCCCGGAAATTGATGTGTGAGAAACATTAGCATATGTAAAACAAAAACAGCCTGTAACAAAGGTGAACAATGAATCAGATCAAAAGTTACAGTCATAGTCCTCGCACGTATATAAATGCATTGTGTTGATATCAAGTGATATCCGAGGAGCCTGGGTTAGGGGGGCCGAAGAATGTCCAACGCTCCTTACCAAACGATATTTGCCAGAGTCACGACTTATTAGTTCTGAAAAACAACATGTCATTTGTTAAAACCGAGGATTAAACATTTTCCCATCATCTTCCGGAGCACATTATTCTTAAACAATAAAATGGTCGATATGTAACAACATTCTACATATTCTACATTCTCTGTTGAAATGATGTCGTATGTTCTATATTGTACAGATTTATATTTTTAAGTTCATAGGTTCTGGTGGTGGTGTAAAACAGGAACATTATAAATATCGTTGAGATAAACTGGGATATGTACATCAACGTACACAGCGTGTCGACGTCAATGAAAATATTGGCCATGAGGTGTGTAGCAAGTGAATGTTCGTTAGTGACAAACAGCGTACACATAACGCATGCAATAGCTCACGTCACGGGTACACAAGGCTATCTTTCAGGAGGACGCCAGTCATCATGAAGTAAACAGTACTTTCTTTATCCTAGATGCATGTGATTATCTTCGAGAGACGGTCATATGGAAGCAAAAGTATTGTTGATATACGCCGTACATGTGTTGCTAGAAGTGATTCACCTGTAGAATAGTGCCCTCTTTAGTAGAGGCACAGAACAGTTCTGTTACATGTTATTTATGCTCAAGATTCCAGGTAAACCGTACGTGATGAATTGGATCAGTCCTATTTTCTCTTCGCTAACCATAGGTGATCTCGCTTATCAATGTACAATTTGAAAAAAGGCCTGTGGTTTGACCTAGCCTATATACCTAGCCTATATTTCAAAGTAAACAACAGTGTTTGTTCCCTTAACAAACGCAGCAACAATAACTCATTGCGTGTGTTATGTGCCTTCACAAAGGCGTCAGGCCCACTTTCCTTCTAGGGTAATACAATCTTATTTCGAATCGTAATTGATATATTTAATATGCTTAGCAGAGACAATTGATACCTATCAAACATCTTACGCGTACAAAGTTAAATTGATGTGCTAGATAAATAAATATAACATAGGTTACACCATATACGAGACGAGAACAACCAGTCAATGAACAAAGAAAGGTAGAAACTGTGTCTTCAATAGTGAATTTTGTTTACTTTGAGTTAAGATATATGTGTTCCCAGCTATGTAAAGTACTTGTTTCCAGGAAATGACTTGTAAAAAGGGGCGTTGAATTAATATTTCGGGAAGATGGGAATATCTCTAGATAATACTGAACAAAATGTTGGGCATAACGGACATTTCAGACGTGAAAACGGAGCATAAAACGGAGTTTCATAAATATATACCCACAGTATGTTCAGTACAACAGCCGCACTCTGAAAAAAGGGATTTGGGTCCAAGACACAAATCCCGGGCCACGTCCTTATTTCTACTGAAGATAACAAGATGACCGACCTTTACAGCCTTCTAGTTTCCTGTATACCCCAAGCGTTGTGTGAAACTGACCGATATATTGTATCATGTAATTAATAAGGAAAACATACAGAGAGATGTTTGAACGGATTGAATGAATCATTGCCAATTTACTTAGTCAGCCTTAAGGAGAAAAAGCAAGATGACAAATTTATAATTTCACTCGTGGTAGTTTTGATTGCATAACAGGTGAGTGATGATATCGTGGGATCCGGCGCCATATGGTGCTGATGTAAAGATGCTGATCTTCCAACAATGATGACGTTCTGGTGCCTTGTGTAGTTACATCAGCCCTCTACGACTGTGCAGTGATGAGGCCACGTTTGCCATGTGTGTGTGTTTCTGCAACGCATGGCTTAGCAGTATTATCTGGCCTCAATCAGCTTATACAGACTCAGTCCCTCTACGCTACGATCCCGCTTACAATGGAATACTTGTTACACTAGAAAAAAAGACAACTCCTAAAATGTTTTAAATAGGCAGAGGGAAAATGAGGTCGCGGCAGAAGCAATACAGGATGTTTAGCTGACGATAGTCTTTCATGGACACTGAAAAGCGGCACAGTCCCACCAAGAGGAGGAAGCTGTCACCTATGCAGTTTTGGTGGAAGCGCTGGACTTCCTAATTTGGTGGCAGCAGTCGTCTTCACAATTTGGTGGCAGAAGCGCTCGCTATGGGAAGCAATTCTCAAGCTGAAAGCACGTGGGGAGAAGCGCTTCCGACAGGTGCGGTATGAGTGTTTACTGCATAATCCCCGTGTGTTTTTTACGAGAGCCGAAAGATAAGGCAGTCTCCTGACGGCAACAGACAGGCGCTCCTGCATATTTTATTATTCTTCCCTTACGTTGTTTACATGAACATTTTCCACTCCTACAGTCAGCTACATGTTTGGAAGAGCAGCATGCGACAAGATGAACAGACATTATACAAACCTTAGTGTTAGCCCTAAACACGGTACTGGTGGCTATTCAAACGTAAACATAACCTCTCGATCGACTATTAATTCTTTGTAGGGCGTGCGGCAGAAGCTGAGAAACTCTATCACACTGTCGACGTTCGTTCCGCTTTCCGGGGCGGGTTTTTAATCGGCCTCTTCACCCCCAGCTGGGTGAGTGACAACTGGGCGAACGCGAAAGCGGCGCCCTGCAGTTCTGGGTTGAAAAGACGTTGGCGATACAAAGACCTTGTCTATGTGACTTGTTACTGAATGAAGGAGTTCTGATATACGGACTCGACAATCTCGTGGTCCATTCACGCATCCTGTAGAATATCAGGGGTACAAAATAACAATACCCCCTCCTCTCAGCGTCAAGGGACGCTGGCTGTGTATACGATACTCAAGGAAGCCCAAAAGAAAGTCCTCTACTATAGGCTGACATGATTTGTCTGAATTACTTTTTAAAAATCCCTAAAATTACCTCTCGTTTTTCAACACTGTCAATAATTATTAAACGACATTTAAAAGAAACGTCGTTTAAAGTTGTATGAACACTACGCAAAACAATGATCTATTAGTAGATACATTGTGTGGATAGGTCTAAGGTGTGCTATACGATAACCATATAACACGGACCTGAATTAGTAGATAATATAAGACACTTTTTGGGTATCAGAGAATGATCAGCACAAAAGTTACCGTGCTCTTCATTGATAAAAACTAATCTAGCCAAGATAGGTTCTACCCATGATGCATCTGTTTATATTCATACCAGTCTTTCCGCTATTATATTCAAAAGTCCATCCTCGAGATTTAAATTTGATACCCTCAATTTGAAACATTACATCAGGGATAGAGAAAAATCAGTCTCGATTATCTACCGAAACAGGTCAGACTGGGCTAGAAGGCCAATAGTGGTGGTTATATGAATAGATGGCTGAACGTTACTGGTGGCACCAGGTGTTCTTGCTAAAGCATATCCTGTAAAGCATGCAGCTCCCGACACACACACACACACACACACACACACACACACACACACACACACACACACACACACACACACACACACACACACACACACACACACACGCGGTTTGCGAAAACGTAAGCGTTTCACTTACAAAGACATTTTACTGATATGAGGCGGTTAGATTCCAATGATTATTTTCGAAAACAAAGTGCATAACCACTACAGATTTAAACATGTTTGAGTATGGGTGGCGAAGTGGTCCCAGGCGGAACAAGTCATTATATAGAGTTGTTTGCCTTGGCCGTATCCGGATCCGCTGATAATGTTCGAATTCAGATTCTCACCAATTACAACTCTTGGTCTATCAGCATGCAGCGTGTAGGTTGCCAAAAACCGATGAACATCTACGATCTGTTTCCACATGGAGCTGATGCTGCCTATCCCATGTAGCTGAAAGCCACGGTATCAGTGAATTAAAGTTCAAGGTGACGTTAAACCCGACACACTCGCACACAGTGATAAAGGTAAAGTCTATCAAGACGAAACGTCAATGTAGCAGCAGCATCTCTTTCGTTCCCGTGATCAGCACCCCGCAGACTCGGTCACGGGGAGTCTGTTGTAAGAGCTACCATATACCTCTAATCCAAAAAGGAAATATCTTTTGACAAAACCTTCAATTAAAATACTAAAGCTGAGCTATGGATGTCACTTGGTCGTTTGTGCACTGGTAGTGTTAACCGGTTGAGTTGATATTGTACAAAGCTGATTTGAGACGGTAGTTGCTGGTTGCCTACACGTTAAGGCGAGTCAGGATCATTCTAAGCAAGTACGATTACATGGGCAGGAACCGGCTTACAGGCCCGTAAACCTCGGAGAGATTCTGTTAGAGTTACTATTTATATCAACGGGAAATAATTTTTTTAAAGGAAGACTGACTGACTGAGTTTGGTTTTACGCCGCTTTTAGCAATATTCCAGCAACATCACGGCGGGGGACACCAGAAATGGGCTTCACACATCGAAACCGGGTCTTCAGCGTGACGAGCCAACGATTTAACCACTAGGCTATCCCACCGCCCTTTAAATGAAGAGAAAACGATGCTATTGATTGGTTACAAATCATCCTCCCCGTAATCCTGCTACTACTACTGCTGCTGCTGCTGCTACTACTACTACCACCACCACTACTACTACTACTTCTCCGTTTGTTCTTGATGTAGTAATCAGCCGGATACATCTACCTCTATCATTATCATCATCATCATCATCAACAACAACAACAACACAACATCATCGTCGTCCTTGTCGTTGCTATAAATACCACAACTACTACTCTTCTTATCCATTATCACTTACTGATACTTACAGTCCTACTATGTCTGATACAGGTTACCACTTAACTAATATCAAAAGACATCTTTAATTTGAGAGTATTGAGACAGCTCGTGTCACGGCGTCTCTGATCGTTCTCAATCAGCTTACTGCTGCTTACCTGTAGATATATTTGAAATAGTTGTGCCGGTACAAATCTTGACACAACTCAGGATGTGCATGCCATTTTGTGGCCTTTGTGAATTGTATCCATGTTTTTAACGACATACAGATTCGCATACATGTCAGAAACAAGCCTCATTATATTCTCTATTTTGTCGCCGACGACCAAAACCTCCACCCAGCGTGTACAAATCAATCAAGAGTTACCCCCCTTTGTTATACTTGGATATTTGGTAACGCTTAAATGGCGTTGTAAAATATGTGCCTGGTGACCTAGAAAAATACGAACATGGTTGTTAAAGTTGTAAAGATTGGGGGACTATAGGGTCGTTATCTCCAACCCAGGCTCCTCTGATGAATGGCTGGAGAGACTGAATGAGAAGGGCTACAGTAGGAAGTCTAACAGGGGAGTGGAGGAAGGAAGGGCCTTTCAACACTATTTACGAGTCTCTTAAAGGCACAGACTCTCTTTCTCGTGTTCAACTACAGGCGTTTTACAAGCAACCTTTTTTAATATTTAAAACCTTTGGTTTTATTTTCATATATTGTGATCATTATTTTCATTTTCCTGAATCATTCAAATACATGTAGTAAATAATTTAATAGTAACGGATGTGTCGGTGATGTTTGTTTAGACAAACCAGTGCATGGCTAAGTGCGAGTAACCCACAGGTTCATATGAACCATCGATAACAGAGTACACTAACTATTTGTGTATCTATGATATAAATAATTATCAATAAGTCGGTCAGTATGATTACATTTCAAAGTGATAAATGAAAACACCTCCTTCTAAATTATCACTAAAATGAGATTCAAGTTACTTTCCCTTCATAAAAATGTCCTTGTCAACAAAAAGAAATCACTATTCAAGTAGGTTACGCAAATCCCGCCATTTAATTCAATTATGACTCTTGTATCTGGATAGGGGCTTTAGGAACACGGCAGATCACGTGTCCTTAGTTTCCTTGAATGGGTTCTTGCAGAAACCCTGCTCCATGTGGACAACGTGTCTGTAACATTATCAGGTCATTACTGCCCTTAAATCAACCTAATAGTGGATAATAAATGCACAGATCTTATCAAGCACCCTGATCACGGTGAGAAGGTTTGTTTAGGGCGGCCTTGACCTTCCTAGTCGTGAAGGAGAGTAGACAGGCCGATTGGGAGAGTCGACTTACACCTAGAGAGGCAGGATGTGAGACGACGGACCTCCAGTCCTTCAACTCCATATACATTACCGTCACAATTTAATGCCACCATTAAACTAAATATCGCTGTAAGTGACTGATGTATTCCTTAATTAATCTTCTACCTGGCATTTTCGCACTGTTTCGTTATATCATCCCGTCAATATCATACCTATAAAATAATTGTGCACGAAATGAATACCTGTAACATTAAATACAATACGAGTTGATGGCTGATTCTGTCAAATTTGTCAATTATGTATCATAGCTAATAATTAATCTTCATTAAAGTGCTGTGCTTTTTATGATGGTTTTTATTGTTCGGTAATTCATCTTCAGGGCTCACCGGTACATTTGACTTTCTTACCAGGTTGTTAAGCTGCCAATCTTGGTTTCCACTTTCACTTGTATTTAAATACAAGCATGTGATGCGCCCTACATTTATTTCCTTTTACCCCACTAATAGCAACCAAAAACAAACCTGTTTGACATACCAGTATTCATGTATCTTTCATCACGTCTAAATTATGTCATTGCAAATGTTTGAGAATAAATCGACTGGACTTGACTTAACCGGCCTGTTAACCATTAACTACATTAAGACATTTTATAATCTTCAGTGACAACTTTTGCAGTCGCACGGCAGGAGTACAGTCAGGCATAACCTTTTTCGTGAATGGAGGTTGCTACCAGTAGTCCAAGACATGGGTACCTTATCGCGAACACCTGGTGTCATACCTGATTGTCAGTGATCCATTCATACATTTTCCACAGCTATTTTCCCCCTCACACCAAACGGAATTTGTTTCAGGGACAGTCAAGACTGGGTATTCTATCGTACTGACGTTCTGTAGTAATAATACAATACGAAAGAAATCCAGTATATTTAAATATTATGGACTGTGTACATTTTTAGAACAATATCCCTTTCCAGGCATAACGGTTGGTACATTTATATAGTATGTTCAGAATGATACGGTTTCCATTCTCTCTTGCCATTTCTGATAACAACCTGTAGTGAATGATATGAATTGAGATATGATAATAGATTTAAGATATTTGGTGACATCTGTATGAATTATGTGTACATTCTGTTTCCACAACTACGGATATATGAGCAACAGGTTTGGAAGGTGAAGGAAGATAAATACCAATTTATAAAAAAAAGCTTTTGAAGATGGAAACAGGGGGTTGAGTGGTGGTAGTGGGGGTTAAAATATAGCTGAAACCATGTCATTCCTAAACCATTATCATACATTTCAAGAGAACCAAACTGCCGAGGAGGTATACACGCACGTTAAATGGTCAAATGAAACAATATATGCTTTTTTGATCGTGATGTGTTGGGAACCACATCTGTGTTTTAACTATTTGATAAGGATTGTAATTTTTCAGTAAAATCCTACTTTTAAGTGTATGTTTTCTATTACCAGGTAGTTTAATACTTTAGGAACGCGTTTTATTTACGTCATTCCAAGTAGAAACGCGCACGGTACGATGACTGAGCGCCGCTGATTATCAGATAGTTACACCCTGCAGCTGTACTCAGCGCGAACTTATGTCATCAATTCTTGTCATGATAAACACTTTCATACAATATAAACGACGTCAGCTAATATCAAATATATCAGTCGTTTTTCGATCGCGTAAGCGATGATGAAAATGGCTCACTCTGTCTTTATACCATTGCCCCGGGGCACGTCGTGTCCTCCTCGCTAACAGGATCGGTGAGACGACTTGGAAACTAAGAAATGAACACGACCGTAGTTTCTGAAGCGTGTTATATGAATGAATCTGGAGTTTATTCACAAACCCACTTGGGTGTGAGGTCGACCATGGCTTAACGAACCTGGTCCCTGATATGGTTTCTGATTGACACTCGTCACATGCTACTGCAGGGATGGTGTTACTGTATATTGGTTACTGTGTACAACATGTTAAAGGGATGCTTAGACTTTACTCAATTACACGATTAAACCAATACATGGCCACTGATAACTTGTCAGCATTTCCCCAAGATCATTTGCTTGATTAAACTAGTTACAAGTAAATAACTATTTGTTGTGACTTTTTACGACAGGTTAAAAACTTAATGACAGTATCATATATTCATAATTGATACATAATTTGTTAAGTTGTTTAGAAAAGCCACTGTATGTTTATTGCTTTGTTTTTTTAATGCTTTGACTTCGCTCATTTACACGTTTAATCATCACATCAGGATCATTTGCATGATTCAACTACTAACATGTAAACAAATAGACAACTTTTTGTTGTGTATATATTTCTTCATTCTTAGACAGATAATAACTTAATGACAGTATCACATAATTCGTTTTGTTGTTAAGAAAAGCCGCTGCATGTTTTTGTTTTGTTTTTTAAAACATATTGCTATAAACAAATTATAAGAAATTCGCTGCATATATTTGGTTCCAACTTAGAGATGTGTCCATACTATGCTAACAAATGAAAGCCAATGACACCCTGCAGGTTCACGCAACAAGCTGTTCACATATGTTAAGATCTTCACAACATACATCGTCAATAACGTCAAATGTATTAACGTATCATATGAGTTACTTGCATTCTTAATAGATCACAAAGCAAATGTATTCTTAAATATGTATAAACAGATTCCACATGCATTATCTTATTTCTTGTAACATATATTATAATTATGTATTCAAATTGTAATTGAACATGTTTCACACAAAGGTAACAAAATACTTGTAAACACATTTCAAAACAATGGCTGATTTGCCGGTTGTTTGACGGATAAAAATGTCAACCTTGAGGATTTACAAATTCATTTTTTATTCTGATGTTGCATGACACAAGTTCTACATTAAGTTGACGAAAAAGCTTTATTAGAATTAAATATTCAATACATTGAACAACTTAAGTTAATTCAAATGTGTATATTATGTCTATTTTCAGTATGTTTTTGAATACGGTTCAATACCATTATCCCACAAGAAACACACCGTATTGACACTGAATATTGCACTGTTTAATATCTACCACATTCCACTGAACCATAACCTCCGAGTGGTCTAAGACTACAAACTCTACAGGAGTTTTACATTACCAGGTGTGAATTGTATTACCAAACCGTCCACACATCGCCAGCATAGCCTTGACAGTGTTTCCAACAAGCAATGTATCAGTGTCAAACTCCGCGACACACCCATCTTCACGCATGGTTAGCGATGCCTCCTTGACAGGCAGAATGGCTTTCCGGCCGAGCGAAGACATTTGATTCTTGTAAACAACGGCAATCGGGAGGAAAATATTACGTCCGGTAAGCTGAATTGATATTTGATAAATCTCGACAGTAATTGCAACACTGATTTGTGTTATTGATGGGTGTTTAGCGGTAACCAACTAAACACGAAACGTGTATATTCAACTTGATGTCAGATAAGCAGCAGATTTTATTTTAACTCACAAAAGTATTCAACCATGTGAAATTATTCAATTCTATGCTTGTATAATTTTCAAAAGAAAGAGGTTTTATATGGATAACATTAACAACTACGAACAAGTGAGTGAGTGAGTGAGTTCTGCAGGGACGAATAATAGGCGCCACACAGACAAGGAGTTGAAGACAATAACTGATGCTTTTTGCAAGACTACATGTGATATATTTATTGTAGTGCTAATATGTCTATTATTATGTACATTATTACGATGTGTGTGTAAACATATATTATATTCATATTAACATGATAGCATATGATATGATATGATATGATATGACATGATATATAAATTATAGTCTGTGTAATATATTTTAGAATAATACATTTACATAATACAGCCGACCTACAGACCCGAAATTAGATATGCCGTCATGGTCAGCAATTGTGTTGAATCCTTCCTTGATGCCATTATTAGTCATAGTAACCCACGTACAACACACATCAACAAGGAGACACCGTTTGAATAAGAAAGCTATTTCCATGTCAACCTTTCTATATTTAGACATGCATATATGTCCTCTGACCTTTACATGATATATACGTTTACTACAGTCTGTGAATGTCATAGTGTCAATACAAAACCAATGATCGGTGATACATCAGTGTATGAACTACACTAAATTATATTTCAAAGTTTATTTACATTGCAAGACTTGAATATCTTCCTATGAATATGAGATCTTCGAACTAACACGGAAACGTATGCAGACGCTATATTCATCAGCGGTCATATATTTTGATTGTATCCCAGCTTAATAATCAAATTACGTAGAAATACATGTACTATTTGCCATGACAATAAAATTAAAATATCTAACATACCTGTGCGATTTGCCTTTCTCACCTACCAGTGGGGTACATTCCATTGATAGCTTCAACCGTCACTGCTCTTCCGTGTGTATGTATGTGAACTGATAAACGCCGTGAACACCAGGCGCATTCATAACTGAAGCTTCATATTCTTCACAACAACTTGTTATGTGTTTACTGTTTTCAATCCCTCGAGTTGACTAAAACAACTGATAGCTACTCTAAATAAGCTCCGAAAATAGCCATGACGATTTCATCACTATCACTCGAGCCAGCACCAGATGATGTCACGTGCAGGTCAACTCGGTTGTCCCGTACCCGTAACAAAATCACACCAAAAATGTGCTAAAAATGATTGGTATGTGACCCGAGCGGTTTTCCCCGCATGCTCGACCCGACTGGGCTAATAGTGTGTAGATCAGAGGTCTTTTATCAGCCTATTAGCATATGTGTCTTGTGCGATAAATTGAAATATGAATTTCTATTCCAAAGAAGGAAAACGTCAACACTTAAACTGCAAGTCATGACGATCTCATGTGGAACAAGTCGCCTTTTGATTTATATGATTCAACCAAATGCCACTATGACGATTTTGTATGTGGGCCTGATGAGTTGTGCCTGCTATACTCTGCAGTACTCTCGGTGCAGAGGAAATCAGTGTGGGAGATCCGTACACATATGGACGCAAATACTTCACTCTCATTGGTCAGTTTTGGAGTAATTTTTTACACACATAGTATAAGTCCAATAGGCCCAGTGGCAACGTCTTGTGATTGAGATTGTTCGTCCTCGATGATTACAAGTGGGTAAGCCAAGCAACGCAACAGGCAGACTACAAGACAAGCAGACGACACTTCAGCAGACGACCACATATTCTTTGAAAGAATATTCCCTTCGATTAACGAGTGACAAATTGTAAGTATGAGTGCCTCGCCTACCAAGATTTAGGCTGAAATATATGATTTATTGTTTAAATAATCAAAGAAATTTGTGACATGTGAAATATGAGACTATTGTTTGTCGATATATTTTAAAATAAATACTCCCTGAACTTTGAACTTAAGAAACGCTTGTCATAGTGGCAAGCAGACGACACATCCAGACGATACATCCGGGTAGATTTAGCAATAACAGACGATCATAACTTACCTCTGATCTCTAATCAGTGTAATCCACTATGAGAATTTCGTGGTGGACATCAACACATGAACAGCATCCAAATGTTTGCGGCAGTGCGTGAATCACACCGTTTTATACACCTGTTGCAACACTTAATCTTTTCAGATGATGTTCCCTCTAAGTGTGAGTGTATTATCGCAGTAAACAGTTACAGACGCCCTCGACATACGCCTTTGCCCAGGGTGGTACGAATTAACATTATACGTCCAGAAAAGGCTAGAATATTGCAAATAAACCTCTTATATGATCTTGTAAATTCATCCGCATTATGGTTCTGTAACACAATCTTGCCAGCCCATCACTGGGCGAAATTGTTTGATGCTAAGCCTCTGTGTGGCCCCATAGGACCGCACCCAAGAACGACCACCCACCGGCCAGAACTCACACTGAGAAATTGACAGAGCTTCTAAACTGTCTCTCTTCATAGCTGGGCTTTATATAGCAAAGTCGCTTTGACTTTGTCAATTTAAGAAGTTATCTGGCATTCCATTTCAACATCGGCGCCCACTCGGTAGCCTCTACAACAGACCCCACCGACTGAAAGAATCCGGAGTCCTCTCCACCCAGACGAAAGTGTTGGTAGACACATTCTTCTACTTGGCGTATATATATAATGTCGTAATTTAAAAGAGAGCAGAGCCGTGTGTATTGCGTTATCGAAGCTACATTCCTTGCATACTGTGGCTTCCTGCCTCCATATGTCGGGTGGGACCTGTGTTCTGTCAATGATTTTTTTCACTTCAACTGAAGGTATGACGCCATGTGGGTGGTATGATGGTTTCTCTATCATGTTTGTTACTTCTATGAAATGTTATCAATTGTCATAAATAATTATACAAAAGACAAGATTATTTCGCTTGACCTATATAATTTCTATTTCAATCATTATGGTAGGCATAACAAGACGTGAGATCGATAACCATAGCTTATTATTGCTATACCACCCCAGAAATGTTTTTTTTAAAAACATCAAGATGATTGAAATGACGTTATTGATTGAAGACAGTTTCCAGCTCGGCATACCTAAATACATCAAGTGGAAGCATACCAGACATATCTGCAGGAAAGGTGAGGAGGAAACATGGTGGTAGATGGTGAGCCACGGCATCAACAGACACACCCCTGA
>VKKT01000252.1:325335-339290 GCA_008038995.1 Haliotis laevigata
AGGGACCTGTGTTATCTCCGTCTTTGAAAGTCTTATAGAGTAGCTTAGATACTATCCATTGAATACCCGGATTAGAACTGGTCTTCCGCAACCGCAGTAGGCGACTAACGGGATAGGTGTTCAGTTTCGCTGATGTGGTTGGTGCATGTCATTGTATCCATTCTGCGTTGATCAATGAACATAATGTCAATCACTGGATTGTCTCATCCAGTTTGGATTATTCACCGACTGTCGTCATTGAGCTAGGGTATTTTTGAGTCCGGCATCAAAGAATAAACAATCAAACTATGAAAAAGCTCCCCGATATCCATACATGTTTATAAGAATTTACGAAAATAGCCTTTGGATCTACCTATCTGTGAAGGTTAACACGTGTAATTGATAGTTCGTTACTATATTTCTAATTATAAATAAATACACTTAAACAATATAATAGATTCTTGTGGCTACTTTGCTATATTACATATCGTATTACATATCATAATACAGCCCTTATTTCGGACAGAGCCAGGGTACAATGTATGTGTACTTATTTAATGGAAACTCGAAGTGCTATTGGTGACATGCACTGACATAGGCCAACCTAATCAAACTTGTCAATTCTGAAGTCACTAAGTACATTACCCAAATAAACAGGTGCCAAGCTTTATGAATGATACTCTGACCTATATTAATGAAAAACCACGGGTCACGAACCTATTAGACTGGAGGCCTATGTCACTCCCCTCGTCGCTGATCAGGTTTAATACCCAAGGCTGCTTCTGCTATCTGGCCAATAATGTAAAGATAACCATATATAATTATACCTGTCACTTCGCGCAGTACATATCACTACTAACAAGAGGTAAGTTAGTGTGATAATTTAATTTGTTTTATGGAAAGTGTTGCAACTGCCAGAGTGATTATTGAATAAAGAAATTAGAGTTTCCACTTATTCTTTCAGTATTTTGTTCTGTGTAGAGTAGTCATGTAATGTTCCCAAGTTCGAGGGTTCTAATCCCATGGTGTATTGTCATACTGTAACTGAATCAGTATTCAAACAGGCGGTAAACTCAACTCACTGACTCACTCACTCACACTCACCTCGAGCAGTTTCGCTAGCAGGGTTTAGTCAGTGAGGTGCTGAAAATTACTGTGTTGACTGTTGTCATAGCACCGAACCCACCGAACCCACTTCAAAACATGGTGAACACAGTACCCTTCATCACACGCTATAAAAAGTAGTATTCATCACACACTAAACACAGTACCCTTCATCACACGCTGTACACAGTACCCTTCATTACACACTGTACACAGTACCCTTCATCACACACTGTACACAGTACCCTCATCACACACTGTACACAGTACCCTTCATCACCCACTGTACACAGTACCCTTTTATCTCACACTGTACACAGTACCCTTCATCACACACTATACACGCTGCCCTTCATCACACACAGTACATACTACCCTTCATCACACGCTGTACACACTACCCTTCGTCACACACTGTAAACACTTCCCTTCATCACACACTGCACATACTATCCTTCATCACACACTGTAAACACTACCGTTTATCACACACTGTACATACTATCCTTCATCACACACTGTACATACTATCCTTCCTCACACACTGTAAATACTTCCCTTCATCACACACTGTACATACTATCCTTCATCACACACTGTACATACTATCCTTCATCACACACTGTACACAGTACCCTTCATTACACACTGTACACACTATCCTTCATCACACACTGTACACAGTACCCTGCATCACACATTGTACACACTATCCTTAATCACACTGTACACACTATCCATCACCACACACTGTACACACTATCCTTCACCACACACTGTACACACGATCCTTCATCACACACTGTACATACTATCTTTCATCACACACTGTACATACTATCTTTCATCACACACTTTACATACTATGCTTCATCACACACTGTACACACTATCCTTCATCACACACTGTACACACTACCTTCATCACATGCTGTACATACTATCCTTCATCACACACTGTACATAATATCCTTCATCACACACTGTACACACTATCCTTCATCACACACTGTACATACTATCCTTCATCACACACTGTACACACTTCCCTTCATCACATACTGTATACTTTTCAACATACCCTAAGCTGTATTTATCTCAACTCATAGTAAACAATATCCAAAATAGTATTGTAACTTCCAAAATCATGTGCGGTACTCATTCTTTTATTCACTATCACTGTCTTCCACACAAACACATCAGTCCACCTGGGGTTTTCACAGTAACAAAAACGCGTTTGGTCATGTTACAAACCTACCAAGTGTAATGAAGGTATGACAGTGGGATACCCCGTTTCTCTCTACCCTGAATTTTGCATTACCACCCTAAAAATCATGTCCTCCCTGATTAATAGCAACAGCGCTGGTAACCCTGTGAGCCCTCGTTAACCTACTGGATACATCACAACACCGAGCCAACCGGCCATACAGGAAGCACCACATTGTCAAATAAAACACAGGAATATCTGGCATTGATTTGGAAGGATGCTGGGTCAGGTGGCTTTATTGCCTGTACCCAGAGATGCTACAAATTGCTTCTACTAAAACCTGTCATGAAGTTGGGGTCAGTCGTCCGCTGGTTGGTGGGCATTCAGTGGGTCGTGGCGAGTCGTGTTTATGACCAAAGACCGTTACTAAGAAATGGTGACCACAAATAACATGGTATGTGGCGTGGCAGGTCTTCACGCGAGCACCGGATGATGGCGGACTGGTGGACTTGGTGAACTGCGTTGCTTATGTCCACTGTGTTGGGGTTTTTCTGCGATCAAATATGTAAGTGGGTAGTTAATAACTGTAAGAAGAAGGAGTTAGAGGGAAAGAAGAAGAAAATCAGTCACATGACCGTCTCATCCACATCCCACTGGGTACCATTTACCATTTACTAGGTCTCCAAGGAGGCACTCCACGAAACCCGTGTTTCAGTGTTGGGCAGGACCGGACCCTTGGAAGCTTCCGGGAATCAAACTGACGAGGGGGCGGTGGGGTAGCCTAGTGGTTAAAGCGTCGGCTCGTCATGCCGATGACCCGGGTTCGATTTCCCAAATGGGCACAATGTGTTAAGCCCATTTCTGGTGTACCCCGCTGTGATATTGCTGGAAAATTGCTAAAAGCGGCGTAAAACCATACTCACTCACTCAAACTGACGAACAGAGCACAAAGCCACACGCACAAACACATACACACACATATGCATGCATGCACGAACACGCACGCACGTACGCACATACATACAAACATACATGCATGCATGCATACATGTACACATATATACATAGATACACAATACACAACGAGAAACGTTTATAGACAGACATCCAAAGAGACAAAAACGCATTGAAAGATATACAGAGATACAGCCGAACACACATGCGTAGCCACATCCAGAACACACAGTCCTGGCCACACACGCGTAGATTAACGCATTCAAAAATACATTTCATATTTGTTTCATAACCCTCCGTGAGAAAATGTAAAAGAACTGTTTATTACATTCTAAAATGTTCATGAACCTCCCCACGAGACTTTCTCTAACCCACTAACCATCCATAGTTAATGACCATCTCTTCACACAAACATTTCACACCTATTTTTATCGAATTTCTATCATACAAATATTTGTTTGTGTTTTGCGTCAGGACTCTGGATGTGAAAGCATTTAAACAACGCAAACAGATTGAGATGACTTTCCTCCTGAATCACCAACGTACGAAAAACTTTAATGGAAGAAATAAGGTTAGCTTTTATTGCAGATGAAGCAATACATATCTGAACTATTGACACTTATTTGATGTCACACTTCCTCGAGCCCGTCAGACAGAATAGCGTATCTGACTGAAGCAGTTCTTGTAAATATGTATAGCAGTACTGCTACGTGTTTGAATTCTAAAATTCGGATTAATTTGGTCGAAGGGAAGTAACTCTGGTCTACTGGAATTTGCTAAACCCTATTTTCCTGAAAACTAATGGACTTTTCGAATGAATAGATTGGAATTGTACTTTCGCTCCTTCATGTCCGTCCTAATAACGCATGTTGAATGTTGCAAATCGTAAAGTTCCTAAGGAATGTCACAAAATTATGCAGTGCCTACCTATTTTACTGAAGGAAACAGTAAGTACAACATTGCGGGTCTCTCAGATTGGATGGGACCTTCATTGCTTTTGTCGGTAGTGGCCAAGGATCAACACCTTGCATGAGTTATAGTTATGCTGT
The DNA here is from genome assembly GCA_008038995.1 of Haliotis laevigata. Classification (NCBI taxonomy): domain Eukaryota; kingdom Metazoa; phylum Mollusca; class Gastropoda; order Lepetellida; family Haliotidae; genus Haliotis; species Haliotis laevigata. The sequence continues at coordinate 329,629 of VKKT01000252.1, forward strand.
GGCTCACTTGTCCTTGACTCGGACACCCGGTGTTATTGAATCTACCGTCGTTTATGCGAGGTATGCAATGTCAGGCTTCAGAAATGAAACTATGATCTTCGTTGATTACATTTTCAAGGGCAAATGACCACTTACCCCAACTTTCAACCTGCTCTTCAAGATCAACTCTCAAGAACACCCGGTGTCAATGCTGTGATATAGCAATCATTTCATGGGAACCTTGCGTTCGTTGTCGCATTCACGTATCATTCCGGACAAAATGTTTTGTTGATTGTTCTTCTATTTTCCATAAATCTCTTACTGGAAAGTATTAATAGAAGTACAGGGAATTTGTCTTCCAGTCACATGAAAATGGTCATCGGCAAAAGGACAATGCCTGCACCGAGACTGAATACTGGACACTCCACTAAATCATCTACCCGCTCTGTGCCGTGTATGTGCCAAAAAGATATTTCCGTTTTGATTCTTAACAATATACATAAACTCCTACTAGGGTAGGACGTGTTGAGAGTAGAAAGGAAGTTTTTACTTTATTGTGCCCCGTTGTTCCTGAGCGGCTCGACCAGAACAAGTTGTGCAATGACGGTGTCATAGGCGCGTCCAACGCCTTGTCGCTTACCGCTAATAGTTAGCAGAAAAACGCGACAAAAGGTTAAATATTGCAAACAACAAGGTCACAACAAGGGTTCCATAAATCGCCAGCCCCAGACAATATGGGAACATTGCAATCGAGCATTACGACAACCAGATGACATGTCGTAAACCGACCCATATCCGGGGGTTATCTTACAAACGACAATCGGTTGGCAGTTTCTGCTTACAGCCATGTTGACAAGTGGATATCTAATCTGACGACGCCAGAGACGCAGATTCATTCAGCATAAAATGACCTACCCCAGTTTTGACCCTATCAACTTTAAAACTTACACGTGAACAGGTGATTCACCAAGTGCTACGGGAGTCACGTGGTCTCTGCTGACTCAGCCTGACCCCTAGTGCCTGGTGATGGAACTATCTTGGGTGTGCGGTTGTCCAGCAAACGAGGATCAAGTACCTGCTTGCAATTTAGTGTTTGCGCGGTTAAATGTCACATTTTCTCACAGATATCACTGGAGACTTACAAGTAATTATTGTTATTATTGTGTAGCTATATAGACGTGGGCACTAAGTTGACCTGTATTTAATGGATTGTAACGTGGCTAAAGGCCTTGTATTTCGGGGAATCTACAGTGAATGATTACGGTTATATGCCGCTGTTAGCAATATTCCAACAATATCTCGACAGGGAACGCAGAAATGGACTTCAGGTACTATTCCCATTTAGAGAACTGAACCCATACCTTCGGCGTAACGAGCGAAGGTTATATCCGCTAGGCTACGTCATCAGGACGTTATATAACATGATCACCCATTGAGGCCTGCTGGGTTGCATGTTTCATATTCTGTTACTTTTTCAATGATATGTTAAAATATTAATACTGTCGCATTGGAAAAAGTTCAGGTTTGCTGTGACGTCCCTTGTGGTAAACACGCATACACTGCTAGACGACAGGGTCAGTATATCGTCAGCGACGGTTCGGGTAGCTCAGTGAAGCCGAAGACCCGGGTTCGATTCCCAAGATGATAACAATGTATGAAGCACATTTCTGGTGTCCCCGATGTCAAATTGCTGGAATATTGCTAATAACCAACTCACTCCCAGTATATCGTCATGCAAGGGAATCACTCAGATCAACAAGGTTTGCATCAAGCATTATTAGAAGCAATTGTCTTTGTCTATAAAATGTTAACGAAAACATTTTATATGGTGCAACGCGTCAAAGTTGAAACACGGTGGATGGGCATCATTCTGAGCTGAAACAACTGGACTTAGGTGACACAGTTCCAATGCTGATGGTGGTCGATGTATGCTTGCTATTGGGTCTACCCCATTGTTAACCATTACGAGAGCTGCACCTCCACAGGAATACAGCTTTACTGTGATCATCACCCTCCCACTCCTCCACGACTCCATGATCTCGCCGGGGAGTATGTTGTCGCATGTAGTTGCTAGTTTACTACTTCGATTGGAGTAATTTCTTTGTATGTATGTATATACAAGTATAAAAATTTCAAAAATGAAATTGAACACCTGTTATGTTAATGATAGTTCTTCCGAAAAGAGAGATACTTGTTCTTTAGGGAAGTGGACCTGTGTTTTGAAAAAGGATGTGTTGCAGTTCATATCCACGCTCTTACGCTCTCTCTCACACACACTTACACGTACACGTGGATCTACAAGAACTCCTACATTAGTAAACATAGAGATTTTTTCTGGGTTACATCTTCTTTTTATTATCGTGTACAACGTTTCAGGGCTTGTTCTGGCCCTACATTAGTAGTTGACGAGATGATATCAATAGTATTTTAATACATTACTACCAGGCCAGTTACTCACTATTACCGGAAAATACACACTGCGAGGTTCAACAGGTATGCCATTTCACAACTAAGCGGTTTCAAACAGCTGCAGTTCAATACACTCGAATTGTAAGAGGACATTAGTGTATAGTTGTATCTTTATATCCCAAACACCACGTGTTAAATATACAGGACATTAGCAGATCTATATAGACTAGGGAACAAGGAGACGGCCCGCAATCGGAACGCACCGGAAATCTAGATGTGCAGGTCAGCGGCGTGAAAAACACATATTTCACTTATCGCATTCTTGTAGGCGCTGAAACGACAACGTGCCTGTTGTTGTAAGTGACGATTTATGTTTAGCTGTCAAAGTAAATCAAACTGTATGGGTTATCCGGGGTGAAAGGAATGTCAGTCGTACGTTACACAATGCTTGACAGACACCAGAACACAATTAACCTGATTTACATGTTATGACTTCTATGCCACAGCATGTCACCAATGGCCAGCAGTTATAAAAATACAGGCGACACTACCTTTATAATCGTTGCAAAATAAAGAGACCATTTCAACATTACACTCTGCATTTAACTGGTACTCTCGAACCATGTGATTGTACGCAGACATTAAGCTGGTACTGTCGAACCTTGTGATTGTAATTTTAGCTGGTACTCTCGAACCATGTGATTGCACGTTGCCATTTCGCTGGTACTCTCGAACCTTGTAAGTTTTTCCTGCCATTTAGCTGGTACTCTCGAACCATGTGATTGCACACTGCCATTTAGCTGGCACTCTCGAACCTTGTAATTGTATGCTGCCATTTAGCTGGTACTCGCGAACCAAGTGATTGCACGCTGTCATTTAGCTGGTACTCTCAAAATGTGTCATTGCAAACCGACATTTAGTTGTTTGTCGTTTACAATTTAAATTGCTTCACAAACTATTGCACTTTGATCTAAATTATTTCCCTACTTTCTTTTGTTTTAATGTCCACTGACCCTGTCCCTTAATGGATTATTCCTGAAAGCTTGAGTGTCGTATTATTTTTAGGAGAGCTAGATATATGCAATTTAATGCATGTAATGCGTAATTTGGATATTATACTTTACTTTATTATGCTTTACTCCGTTTTCTGCAAATCAGTATCAATCGTATTCATAATAAACTTAGTCATCTATGCAGCGAACAATGATGTCTACATGGCGTTAAAAACATATGTCTGCTTGAGATAATGTCGATATGTTGCAAACACCGGCCCTCTGCTTTTACAACACATTGCGAAAGTTTCAATTGAGTGCATTCTTTCAACTCCTTAAGAGATATTTCAGCAAGTACCCGTATGGGGAATCAAACCAGGACCTTGAGCATGACGAGGGAAGACTTTAACCTCTAGGCTACCCCATCGTCCCCGAAAACATCAGAAGTCGAAACATCAACTATTTCAAATGTTTTGCTGAAGTTCGTAACTTCATGCACTGTTTAACCGCTTTACACTTCATCAAAATATGTTTGGTTGCATTATATAGTATAAAGCTCTGAAGAAAAATAAAATATAAATCGACACTATGAGCATTATTTTTCATAAACAAAGTAGCTGAATTGTCCCTTTAACACCTTCACAACCTTGAGATCGCAACCTTGAGATGCGCGTCAATAACAGAATAAAGTCACTTCCGGTCTCATAAAATAAATCAAGTACGCTGATCATGAAAATCCAATATCCCGGCAAAGGTTGGGTAAAATCATTCCCCCACGGTGTACGTGTTAAATGGATAACGTGTATTGTGTTAGCTGTTAAAAGAGCGAGCACGGGCTGGAAACGCGAGCCACGTGTGTGTGTTAAAACACCTGGCCAGGTAAACTACCTGTAGCAGCAAAACGTAAACATACAGGTAGTATTACGTGAACAGCAGGTGTTCGGGGAAAGAAGGGGGAGAGTTGGGGACGCGGTTAGGGGGAGATGGGTGGTTGTGGGGGAGACGGATTTTATACGGCCGTGATCAACACAAACCGGGGGAGTGGACGGTTAGCCATTCTTTCTGACGAGTGCACTACTATTGGTAGCTATCATAGCTGCCTTTTTAACACTGTACCAAATAACGTATGAAACATATTGAATAACACGCTCTAGATTAAGTGTCCATTTGTTTTCTTGTAAATGACACTGTCTCCAATCCTATAAACGACAATACAACCTGCAACACTGTGCTACATTCATCATGTATCGTGAGTATGTTCCGACACAGAGTGAAGATACTGGAGTCTGTTTGATGAATGGACAAGCGTTTCCTGAGAGGATAAGCGACTTAACCGGACCCTGATTTCCGTCATTGCTTGAGCTTGCGCAATAACTGTCAACCGGATGGCAACATGAAAGAAAGGGAATATTCGCCGCGACTTTTCAAATTTTAAACAACCATTAAGATAGGATATGATTTCTGAATTAGTCATCTACGGTTGTGGGTGACAGGGAAGCTGACGCAATATCTCCACAACCCTTAACACCCAGGGTCAACCAACCCCACCCCCGTCTCCGCCACACCTACCCGGATTCTCACTCTTGCAACTGGGCTYCGTTGTATTATGAYRGAGTGAGTATGGTTTTACGCCACTTTTAGCAATATTCCAGCAATATCATGGCGAGGGAGACCAGAAATGGGCTTCACACATTGTACCCATGCGGGGAATCGAACCCGGGTCTTCGGCATGACGAGCGAATGCTTTAACCAATAGGCAAAAAAAACAAAACCAAAAAAAACCCAACACAACCCCATGGAGTATGACTGGGATGCTGTGTTTCCCGAGAGTGGTGTCTATACAGCATCACACCATTTGGGGTCCAGCCGATACCTGTAACTCACATCACGTTAACCCTCCTTGTGTTTATCAGGTGGCGGATCACGAACCATTGAGGTCCAGCCGATCACAACACATTAACCCCTCCTTGTGTTTATCAGGTGGCGGATCGCGGTCTCAAGGCGAAGTTTAAAATAACTCATCCTGTCAGGGGTTAATTTATAGGTGTAAGCTACACTAATCTGCTCGAAATGTATACACTGTTTCCCTGACAGCTTGTGTTTATTGGTATCCAGATGGAAACGGTCTTTAGAATGGATTTCTGGATTTGGTAATGCTACATCTGTCACGATTGCTGTCAGCGTTACACAGGCCAGGTACGTGACAAAGGATGTGGCAAGGCATTTCTCATGAAGCGGATGACTGTCACCATCCACAGGTATGCGGTCCAGTATAGGTCCTGGAAGATGTGGCATGTCTCACGCTGAATGACTTCTGACTGTGTATGCGTGAGTCAGTCTCACGTCGATTTGAACACGAGGTCAGGTTTAACATGGCGTATCACCTAACTGTGGGAAGAAGCCTTAAATGATGTGAGTCCTAGACTTTCACACCTTGGCAACTCTGGTGACAACCACGAGTATAGACCTTACAAACCAACAATCATAACTTGAGCAGATCTTTGATTTGAACCCACGAACATATGATTCGAAGAACATATACGAAGAACATCTATCTCCAGACGACTGAGTCACATGATTCTTGTAGTCGTTTCTGAATGTACTGATGCGACTGATGTTTTGCTAAAGCAAGATGTGTGTGTGTGTGAGAGGGAGAGTGTGTGTGCGTACGTGCGTGTGTGTACTTAAATGGATGAGATGAGGACTGTATGCTTGGCTCAGAGGATCTAATTCGAAGCACCTCTTGAGAACTTTTGCAATTCTTTGTTACATCAGTTTCAAGTGAATAATTCCTTTGTACGGCAGTCTATATGTTTAGTCGCCGTGGGTTTAGTACTTGCTCAAGACATTTTAGGTCATTAACCCCGGGACGAATGCCCTTTCTATTTCTTTGTCAATTTCAAGACAGCCGCATCACAAATCTTCTTATAATAATTACTTCATTCAAACACGCGAATATTCACAAACACCAAGGAGAAGTGTCCCGTTAATAGGACAGTACAAAGGAAACCTATCGGACCGTTATTATTGGGCTTCTCGAGTCCGGGAATACGTTCATTTTCACCTCTGTGCGATCACGCTACCCATATCCTCGTCATACCTATGTCAACTCTTCAGACGCTTTCCAATATGTCCTCCTCCTCAGAAGACAGTATCCGGGGTCTGTCCCTTCTTATGCTTTATCAGTATGCATGTGCTTTGCTTGGTCGGCGAACATCCGCAATATCGCACATAGCCTCCAAAGACGACGTCCCAGTGATTGGACTCTGTTGTAATGTCTCCAAAGCCGGTAAATTGCCGGGAAACCCCGATTTATTTGTCACCGTCACGTACGAGGTCAAAGGTCACCTTGTGTCACGCTGTTACCAGTTTGCTGCTAAGGGTAATTTAGGTAGGTAAGAAACACAGACTAAATAAGCATTGTTTGTCTGACACCTCTTCCTATTGAGATGTCAGTGAGCGTCCCATTCGTTGGCGATTTATTCAGCTCTCTCTACGACAAGACTTTCCCGTGCAGCGCTCAGTCGCGCCGTTGTTAGAGAACTGCTTGTCCGTTTGGGTTAAATCTCGATTGACACATACGAAATCATAATCCCGCGAGATTGGCACAAACGACACCTGGCGGTAGGGTCAAGGCCACTTCGGACACCGGTTGGTCTCTTTCATTGATTTGCCAGTATCAGGGCATATATTTTACAGATGGCGACATTTGAATAATGGATGATATACATTGTACTTACTTTAACATAACACTGTACGACTGAAACTACAACGCATACAGACCTTACGCAGTATGTGCGGTAATAAAGTTGGTATGGTCATAAAGATGATAAAGATGTTGCCATGGATTCTCTCCTTAACCATTCCCAACGCCCTATATCCCGAGAGTGCGATTGAGAGTCAGGCTGAAAGTATAAAAGTGTCTAAGGAATCAAAATCAAAACGAGAATCCTATTTAGAGTCTGATGGCGAGTCTCTATGAGTGTCCAAAATGGGAGTCTACATTAATGTCGGATTGAAAATGTAAATGGTAACATTCTTTTATGAAAGTCGGGATGATGGTCTAACTGAGTCTAATATAAAGGTTGAAAAACAAGACAACCTCTATAAATCCATATGTCACCATTCATAACATTACATGCATGTTTTTTCTCGCCGAGCGAAATGTAGGATTCCGGCGCAGATACTTCGGATCCGGTCATGGCAGGGGTACGCAACTCTGTATATAACCCTGTCACTAACATGAGATTGCTTCTCACAGGACAGAGATTATTTGTCCGATATGAAGAAACCCCTTCTGCGGTCTCATTACTATGCCTAGTTACACCATGCAATACAGCCTTCTTGTCGTCGCCAACGGCTGTTAGGGGTTTAATGTCTTCCCTGTGAGTTCCCATCTATTCATTCAAAATGATATAACATTTAATGTCTCATAAAACTCCATGATGATAAGATATGTTGTCAGGCTACAATCATCGCAGACAGTCCAAGATTGCGTCACAGACACTGAACTGCTTCACGTAAACAAGGTCTTATGAATCCCTTTATTGTTATCCAGCCGTTCTTTTTCTGGAGTTGCAATATCATTAAATCTAAATGCATTTTCATTTTTAACTTTTGAAAGATGTATTTAAAACGGGTTAACGTTTAGATTAGATCATTTTTTGCAAAATATGCCTGTCGTAATTCATGCTTGATATTATCATGATTTAAAGTGTCAATGTTTACATTGATGAGTTCTCTGGCGGTGATCAGGCGTGAGTGAGTTGTGACGCTGCTTTGAACAGTGTTTCAATATATTCAGGATTGTCAGTTTAATAAAAAAAAAGTGGTGTAAAAGTATAACGTGGCCTAGGTCGTACACGATGGCGATGTTGGTGACCAGGACGGCATGTCTGGTGCCATCAAAGCACTGTTCTTCATCAAGGCGCCCAGGAATAAGAGCGTAATTTTCACAGCTACATGTATTTTCCCTTTTACCCCAAAGGGATTTTTTTTGATAGTCAAGACTGTATATTCTTTTGCACTGACGTGCTATACTATGATACACTGGACTCCATACACTGTACCTGCGAGGGGAACGGACCTGCTAGGGGAATTGCGAGGCGAATTAACGCTTTAAACACGAGGATACGCTAGGATTGAACATGACGCCAACAGTGCAAAAGGTAATAGCAGCGGTTTAATTTGGCATTCAAAATCTTAAGCAGCGGATACAGGTTTACCTTTAGGACGCCACCATAATGAGTCGGTAGTGCTGAGAGCGCTCAAAGTTGAGGCTTGGGGTTCATGCAAGAATGGTTGTATCTGAGTTGTGTGCGTGGATTACATATGGTGATCATCGTCATGCACAGCGGCTTAACATTGCTCGTGCAACAATCAACTTCTTGTTATACTCATGAAAAACACTGGCTTTAAATCATGCCATCTGACCTTCAAGACAAGAAGCTGGAACTGTCGGGTGGCTAATAAAAACATTGTGATGACAGTAACTACACTATGTGGGACCACCTGTGAAACCCAGGCAGTGCTTGACGGAGCCAGGAATCACTGGATCAACAAAAGAAGGCCATTCTGGTATCTTGATGTCGCCGAAATGAGGTTGAAAAATATTTCTAAATAATGCTGAGAGCTGAAAGTGGAACAAGCATTGGCAACCATTAGGAACCGCCCCTGTGAAAGACGTCCCAGACGTCGAGCAGGAATGTCGATCATGGTTCCACACTACAGAGCTGCAAGTTCTTCGGCTGGGCAAGTGGATAAGTTAATAGTGGTCGAGTCATCATTTATACAGCAGCGCAATAGTAGTCGGGTCCTAATGTACAGACGTCTCGGTGAACGTTATGCAGATGTCGATACACGGGGACAGTTTGGTGGCGGTAGTATTATGGTGAGAGTTGGATTTTAATTCCGGTCTTTATGGAACTGCTCTCTACATCATCAATGGCAAACTCATAAACCATTGATACTTCCACATCTTCAAGTTTTCCAAGAGTTTTCAAAGTCACCGATTCCGTAGCATCACATGGATGACATGGCGTCAAGCCTCGTCGAACATGCGGCTCGCCATTACACCGCAGCAGTGACAACAGACAAACACCTGTGCCTTCCAGAGGTGGCCATGCTCGTTATCAACTGTAATTAATGTAGGCTAGATCTTGGGACTGACATCTGGTGTCTTTGCTAACTTGTCATTTGGCAGCATGGGTGAGGTGAGGTCAGGTGAGGTGAGGTGAGGTGAGGTGAGGTGAAATTGGGTTTTACGTCGTACTTGAGAATATT
>VKKT01000252.1:339397-350168 GCA_008038995.1 Haliotis laevigata
GAGCGCCAGGCAGGGACCAACAAGTACCATATTTTTACGTCTTTTGATATGACGCGGTCGGGATTGAACCCACGACCTTCCGCTTTCCGGGCGGACGCTCTAACCACTACACCACGGAGGCGGTCTTTGGCAGCATGGAAAGAACAAGGATGTCATGTAATTACAACTGTTCCATACATTACAATGGCGATTCGTAGTTCCATATACTAGTATTCAGTTGTATTAATAATACATTAATATTCTTAACTTATCTAGAGTAGTATATATAGGTATTGTTGAAGTCCGCCTGTGTTCACACCACTCGATACTGATACGAGACGGTTACAAAGCAGAAACTGCAATCACGGTATACCCGACAGTGTCTCAATATCTTGGCTATAGTTTTGTAAGATGAGCTGTATTGAAACGTTCTTGCAGTCAACAGTCCCGGCTTAGGGTCAACACGCCTTAGCTCACGTCGGCGGGCGTTGATCCTCATACCCCTGGGTCGAATTCCTTGGTTCCCATTTCATTTTCCCTTGTCAAGTTTTTGACAGCTCGTTAATAAAAACTGGCAGTATATTTTCAAACAACAATTTAATTATGCAGGACCATGGCTGATAGTAAATTATATCCGAGATTATCTGCAAGATGCTCGTATTGATATTTGTCAACACGCCCGCCCGTTCAAATCATTGACACTTTGTTCGTGGGAACAGCTCAGGGGTGTTTGTTGTGGGCTACTTAGTGAGAAGTAATACTTGAAGTTGTAGTACTTGAGGAAGAAGATGCCAACATTTCAAGTGTCATAACTTTAGAGGGAATTGGAGAAGCATGAAACCTTTCAGATGACTATCAACGTCTGGAAGGCTTTCCCACAGATACACACGCCTCTCTACAGCTACTGGTGATTCAGCTAAACAGAGGACATTGCTGGTGCTTCTGCTGGTGCCTCTGATAGCGTCACTGGATAGAATGCATGAGAAGAATAATAGCTTGAATGGGAGGAATGCCTGAACTGGTTGATGCCTCAGATATTTACCATTTCGGTGGAACCAACAAGCATTGTGTAGGTGCTGGCAAACAAAAAATATAATCTGAGAGAACCAGGGTTGTGAGGTTTCTGGTTTGCGTGAGGGAACAAACTCAATTCGGCGCCATTGACGATCGTCCAGTGAGGAACAGGAAGTGGTATTTGTGGCGGGCAAGACAATGCACCATGTCGATCGTGGTGATAATGAAATAAACAAGGAATGATTATTCAGTGACGATGGCTTTGATACATGGATTATGATTATGATGTTTTGAACCTTAGCTTTCAGTGTTTTGGCGACTGTGTCGAGTAACGTTTTGGTAACGTTATTAATGTTTGGGTCGAGTTTTCAGGTGCACTCTTTCTTGGTCGGCAGATTTTGAGCAACCAAGAAGGAAAACATGATAGCATTTAAATCATTTGTAAAGCAGTAAAATATCCGTTCCAGGTTAGACCTTGGTGGCAGGAAGAATATCAATGGATTACCCTTTCGCATGACCTTCGTACCATACTTATAATTACGACACGAATCATATTTACCCGACCACGTCGTACACAAGTAAATGTAGTTAGGAAAATAGCCGCTCTCAGTTTTTTGGAAGATCAGTTTATGAATATCTTAATATATATAAACAGTTGGTATTATATATATAATGTTACAGCTTCTCTATTTATCATTCTAAGGTGCAGCGGAGAAAGATCAAAGCCACCAACTGCATGTATTCAGTCTTACGTCATAATGGCCTGACGTCACTCCACTGTTACAGTTAACCCCACCCAGATCTAACATATCATAGTCAACATCAATTTATGGATATGTGGATAAGTTTCTTCAAACTTGTCGTATAATGAAATGATTCACACCTGGGGTAATATTGCAATATGCAGCGGGCCTTCCCGGAATTCTTGCGGGTTTCTTGGTTAAATACACAAGCACGAGTATAGTGCTGACAAAACTAATATTCATAAACAGAGCGCAACATAACATTCTTGCACATCAAAGGGAGGTAGCTGTACTGCGAATTTCAACCACTTCGAGAAAAAGCATCCTTCCGGGGTATCGTTCCTACGTTAACACTGTTACATGAAAGTGCAACACAGGTCACCAATCCCCTCTCCCCACTAGCCCAACCACCTTACTTGCTGTCACCAGAACCGTGAAACAGTCTATCATTCGGAGACTTACACTGAGCTTCACGTTAAGGGTAAGTAATTGTTTGATCAAGATATGTGTAGGTGCGGCCATACCGACGTGCACTCTCGGCGACCGGACCCTGCCGTGAGTGGCCAGTGCCCCACGTGGACGCCAATGTCCACAAATGATCACTTCCTTGACCCTGCCAGAACCACAGAGCGCACAGCTCACCTGACAGGTGTCACAGTAAGTCTGTAATCTCGCCAACAAATTACCTGGCTTACTTGTTGTATAGTACAGGTGTCAGTGATTACAGGTTAGGTTGTGATTGTTAAAGCAGGAGGCTGGAGCAGCGCCAAGTGTTTCCAACAACAGCAGGACACTCAACTCGTGAATTCGGCTAAAGTATAATGACCGAACATCTCAAGTGTGTAGATGGCAATATTTCTTTTCATTGCTCGTCATAAATGTCGTGTTTAAAGCGACACTAATACCAAATGGTATGAGGAATGTGGTTTCTGTTTTCTTTGCAAGAACACATCATAAGAAATAATAGTCTTCGTAACATGCTGATTATCATGTTTATTTTCCACACAGAATGTGAAAGGTCTTCGAGTACAATGGCTATCATGTATTCAGAGGAAGGAATGTCTCTGCCTCCCAGCATGGTGCCGCACATATACAGAATACATTACAGAGCATACTGTCTGTACTGACCATTGTGTTTTGTTAGTCTCTGTAGGACATTGCACGACCCAAGTTCTGTGATTCAACTTGCAGAGTTGCGTCCCTTACATTTGACATGATCCACTGGTTGTTTGTTTATCTGTAGAATTCCAGATTTACACTGAAAGTGGTGTGTCCAACAGATGCGGTTTCAGTGTAGTGGAAACGTCTACGACTCCGAACTCAAATGTTTAACTATATGGGATAGTCTCGACTCATAAAATGCCGTCATATAATTTATAGTACCAACCCGAGTCCCCTTCCACAAACAAACTTAGGGCTAAGGCGATCATAATAACCGTATTTAAACAGTGTTTGTGGAACGTACGCACAGGGATCCAATTGTTCAAACTCTGAACGTCCCTTTAAAATATGCACCTCAACTGTTCACTATCTGGTCTGATAGTAACTGACATTCGGCTATCAGATCTAGATATCTTTTTTATCTACCATCTCACTTCTCCTGTCAGTAATACAGCGAGGCCACGCCCATATAGCGTTCATCCAAGTCCTGGACCTTCAGGCAGCTTAGGCTGACCAGCAAGAGATTGACCATTGAGAGAGTTTGAACATAGCATCTGATTTGGGAGTCAAATGGTCTCTTGACAAAGGTGGCTTTCACTCTTTTATATCAGGTTTAGGAAACTAAATTAACGAAATCTGGCATCCAGACAACATATCATGGCATTATTTCCTCTTACATCGTGAAGCCTTCAATAACTGCGAGGATCTCACTGTAGCCAGTCAGATTCCTTTCTTCGGCAAAGTGCGTGAAGTAAAAATCTTGCATCTGTGATTTGATGATATCGTGGAAGGGTTTTTGAAAAGTAAATAAACCCAGTAATTTATACTGACCATGATTACAGTATTTAGTGTTGTTTGTACATGATGGTTTGGGAATACCGAGACAGCAGACCCTTTCAAATTAGTAACATTCTGCAGAACTTGGATTGGGGGGGTTTAACTTCCTGTACTTGAACATGGAGCTTGCTAAACTAGCCATATTTTGTGATTTTATTGCAGCTTTAAGGTCAGGCTGTGCACTTAGGCACATGTGAAGGGTGCTGAATTCCTGGATTGTATATAAATATGTAGGTAGCGAGATTGTTGAATTCAAAACATTTAGCACTGGGAAGGTGAGACAAAGTACCTATACAACGTCAATGACAGAGAATAACAAGTCTCCATTATCTCGATTATGCGTCGAAACAGAATCAGATGGGTATAAATGCAAAAGAGGGGTGAAACTTATGTGAATCGTAATTGGTGACGCCGAAGACAAGGGTAAGCACGTTTTGCAGGTAGCACCCACCGCTAACACAATTTGCAAGCAGCGTGAATGAAATATGACACTGTATTGAATCTCATTATTGTTTAAATTTTTGAATTTCTAAGTTACAGTAACTCTGAGATTACAGTCTGATCCTTGTATACGCTAAGAGCCCCTGTGGTTAGTACAATGGTAATCCCCAAATTAAAGGCGCTCTCCGCGCCCCTCCCTCCAGGTAGATGATATACTACCAGGCGTTATGGCGATGGGCGTGCGCAACGTATGACACAGGCGTGGTATACAGCGACAGTGACCATTACGGCGATGTTTGATCAGACCCTTATCGCCGGCATAACCCTGTCTATCACACTGTAAGTTCATTGGGGGTGATATCCAGGCTGGTTATCTCAGTGAAGATTGGCTGCCTGTATCAGTGGAATGCTATCGCTGTCACTCATTGCCGGCTCAGTGGTCAGTCGAGCTGCTGTAAAACTCTCAACCACTGCATCAATGAAATGCCAACTGGCGTCTGAAAAACCCGACCCGATGCAGTAGTACGCCCTTGACCTTCACAGTGAGCAGGATGTGCTAGCTGTTTCCTCTTATTTATTTCGTGTTTTTATTGTTTCTGCAAAATGTTCAATCATTTTGTCTCCTTTTGTTACATACCAGCATCATGTAGTGTCTGTAAGTAAGGTACGATATATGTTACCTTTACAAAACAGGCAATGATCGCTGAAACACACTCAAACGTCAAAGTAGTAGGCAACGCCATACAGAAACTATCACTTATGAGTCCAGCAAAAGTGAAATCTGACACGCCTGTATTTCACTGGTCAACCTCTACCCCCGTATAGTATTGCTTGGGTTGTGTTAGACCAGCTTTCAAAGAGCCGACAAATATGAGGACATTTCTCATTCATCCGTTTTTCAAATTTCGAAACGTTTTAATTTTCGATTGTTAAGACCATACCACTTTGAATTTTCAGTGCCAGTGTCAGTGTCAGCTGCTTCAGACTCGCTACCTCAAGGTGTTGGGCTATGCATTCACTCTACCTACTCACAGTATTCAAGTAGGAGGGGTATCCTGGTGAGTACAGCGTTCTCTCGTCACGCCGAAGACCCGGGTTCGATTCCCCACATTTCTGGTGTCCCCGCGATGATATTGCTATAATATTGCTAAAAGCGGCGTTAAACTAAACACACTCACTCACTCATGCCTTTATATAGTTGACGGGACTTACAAGTATAGGCTTAAACGCCAGATTAACCAGTCTCGAGTATCTACCTAAACGGATTGCATGCACGGATTTGAGCCTTTTCTGTTTTGTTCATCCGATTTTTACTATGTATGATTGTTATAAAAAACAGCTTAGGTGAAATAAAGTGGGATTCATCTTCGTTTGCATGTGCGCATGTGCCGATTCCGAGCCGAATAGTTTTTCTTTTATCCCCTTAACGCAGAGGCAAGGTAACAACAAATACCATCTATATTTGACGCGACCTGGGATCGAAACACAGACATTCTGCTCTATGGGGGACGCTCTGTAAACTACATCACACATGCGTTTGACGGAAAGAAGACGTAATATAACATGACGTGCAGGTAATAGGAGGGAGGGAAGTCGGGAGGAAGTCGGGAGGAGGTGAGTCATTGTGGAAATTGCCGTAACGGTCAATTTAATTCTATATCTTTGGGGACAAAATGTCAGGTATAAGAAGCAGTTATATTAACAAAAGTACAACCACGTCAACATTTATATAGAGCTAAGTGCCGAAATCGTGTCAAGACATACATGTAACAGAGCCAGAAGGGCCGGTGAATTATATCAGTACCGGATAGCAAGGCAGTACCTGACCTGGCAATCACGATTGTTCTTCATGTTGTACTGAGGGCTGAGGACCTGTTTGGGGACCTGGTTTAGTGCATCCTCGTTTATCCAGGGTGTTCTATCTCACGTCTTTGGAATATAATCAGGCCCATTAGCCACCGTCTCAATCCCCATATCTGTAACCTGGGACAGAAGAATACTTCATGAGATAGTACTGGACACTGGACGTAGAGTCACGCGAATCAGGCTCCAAACGAGGCAGAGGTGATCTCGTCCAGGGTAGTTATGATATAATGGATCTGTGGTGGTCGAGGATGGTTTTAGCGGACCTAGTCCGGCGATAACAGCGTTCTGTTACCACGCGGTACCAATGTAAGATTGACAGACCCCAGCGTTCTGTTATCACGCGGTACCAATGTAAGATTGAGAGACCCCAGCGTTCTGTTACCACGCGGTACCAATGTAAGACTGAGAAACCTCCACACTCACAACTGAACCTTGAATATACGGAGAATAGCCTTGCCCAAGACCGCCATTATTCATGTCAGTACTATTTGTCCCAATTTACCCTCACTATTCACACTGAACTTCCCATATCAGTTTCTGGCGTGAACAGCACCCCCTGCAGGGAAACATGACACTTTAAGGGTATACGGCTGTGTCTCTCTATCATTTTCAACAGGCAATGTGTCGGATCTTTACGGTACTTGTTGTTGCATATCTCGGTGGGTCGATGTTGTTTTTCATTGAATGTGTCAACTATATGTGGTATCCCTGAGTATATAAAGACTCTATCTTTCTATTGAAAATCTACGACGGTTTAACCTAATCAGACCTTAACATTTCATTACAGCTTAGAACATTATCGAAAACCGCCTCGTCAATAGTCCACTGCCATGGGAGCTGACAGCCTGTCAGTGTTGGCGTTACCCTTCCAACGATCATTTTGTATTCACGCTGATAAAATTAACGAAATACAAGTTTCAGATTCTGCAAATAATTTATTATGTTAATCTATTTACGTGTTCTGCGAGCGGGGACACGACATAAAGGTGTTTTATGAATGAACGTCCTGTTGTTTGTTAATGTGATAGGTTAGGTATTTAATACCTCCCTAAAGCAGTATCGACAGGCAGATCTATGATACCAATACTGAAATGTGTAAATATGTAGAAATTGAAGTGCAAGAACGGTATGCATCTGTGTAAAGTCTCGACATAAGGTGATTCAACCATGAATATTCAACCATACATGACCCGATGTACCTAAGTTCAGAAACAAGAGTACCGCAGGTAAGCATTCTAAAAAACAAAAACAAACGGGAATTAATCGTAAACCTGTTCTGCCAAAAGTGAGTGAGTGAGTGAGTTGGATTTTACGCCGCTTTTAGGAACATTCCAGCAATACCACGCTGGGGACACCAGAAATGGGCTTCATCCATTGTAACCATGAGAGGAATCGAACCCGGGTCTTTGGCGTGACGAGCGTACGCTTTAACCTCTAGGCTACCCCTCGGATAAGTGTGAAATGGCACGGCTCCCACGACCGAAAGCTATGAATACACAATGCCATTACAAAGTGGTCAAATGTAACTTATAACATTCTGATTGGTCAAGAGAAAGACACACACCTTCTGGTTAACCATGAATGACATGGATTATTTGTATGTTTAAAAATCAATATGCTTCAAATTTGAGCTTTGCGCATATATGAACACACGATTAATGCAATAAACTCATACAAGTTACATACATAATATTTAGTGCTATATAAGTGTTCCACATTACACTAGGCGCTGAATGCCAAAACATAGGACAATATCACCAAGCCGTCTAGGGCTCCACATCTCAGCACGGGTCACCTAACACTAGACAGGTGTATAAATAGGTGATATATGCACCTGTTCAGCTCTCTGTCAGGCCGTGAATACATCCCAGATAAAGACAATATAGGTGACAAAGTTTGATAGATAGAGGAAATAAACATCACGACGATAACACTACAGGCTCATCCAGAACGCCTATTGCCTTGTTCTGGACAGGGTCGTATCACATACAATGTGGTATAAAACACTGGTTGATATATGGCCGTACCTACCAGGTGTGTATTACTTCATATCTCACGGCCGTTTTTATGAGTGTCATAGTCTGGGATACAGTGTTCAAGGTCTCATTTGAAATTCCGGTACATAATGATGCAAGTTTTATGTCTTGATGACGATCTGACCACAATGGCTACAGGCCACACAGAATTAGATAGACGTATTTTAGGCTTTGTTCAGGATTTCAATATTCAAGTAATTACCCGTAATTGTGCTGCGTAAAAAACTTTTTATTACCTGCTGATTTCTTGTTCTTTTATGTTTCAGTACAAGCTTGTCACTTCGGGAGGTGTTAAATCAGACACCCCCAACCACCCAGAACCGATTACATTTTTTTCAAATATACACTATCATTATAAAAACTAATCCAGACGTATTGACATGAATCAGATAAAAACGAGGTACAGCATGCATTAAACATGAATTATGTGACAAATGTGGCTGTTCTAGTATGAGCGCATTCAGCACCATTCAACACTCACCATTATCGCATATAGAAGACTGAGCCAAACCAAGACGCATCACATCAACAAACTCTCTATCACAGACCATAAATCTCCTGGGCAGACCTAGTGGTCTGTTCTGGCACTAATCACTTCGCAATATCACAATTTAAAGGGGAAACGGTGACACGTAAAGTTGCTCTTTTACAATGAGATTTACACGATGGTATCTCTATGTACATATAAGGCGAATATCCAGAAAGAAATCTAATTTAAAAGCTCTACCATGATTGTGTATGAAGATAAGTTCTGAGATACGGTTACATGAGCTGGTGTCCCTGACTAGGAACACGGCGTCGTTACTTCAGTCTTAGCAGTATATGTGGTCACGGGGATTTACTGTGGCTTGACATTGTCAGGGTTGACGTGTCTCGGTTTGAATGTAATGAGTTGCTCACCAGTTAACGATAAAGAATGAAACGTTGAACCACCCAGGAACTTGAGTTCGGCGCATTAAAACATTACTCTTATCAACTCACTGCTGTAATCATCCAACCTCGAAAACAGTTAAAGGCCTGTTAAAATGACAAGTTACGTTTTAGAAAGACATGTAAAGTGATTCTTTTCAACAAGACCAGACTCTTAAACCGAAATGTGTCGCTCGACTTAAAAGGAGACCTTTACCCCTCCGTGATATTTCTGAAAGCGGCGTAAAACCGTTGTCAGTCACTCTTTACAGAGATAACTGTTGCGAAAATTAATTAATGTAAAGATTTATTTCATATCGGTAAAACATTATCGAATATTAACATGTCTAAACCTGTAACTGGAGTCATTGAGTATGTTTTATTTCAGAAATACTTCTGTTGAGTTGATTCCATAATTTCAACCACGAACACAATGGACATTTGCAATGCTCAAAATACACACAAATGTTGTGGGGCGGTGGGGTAGCCTAATGGTTAAAGTGTTCGCACGTCACGCCGAAAATCCGGGTCCCAATTGTGAAGCCAATTTCTGGTGTACCCAGCCGTGATATGGCTGGAGTATTGCTAAAAGCGTCGTAAAAACCTCACTCACTCACTCACTCACTCACATACAGTGATGCTTGTTACTTTAATATTCCTCCTGTCAGTGAATCAGTGTGCACTCAAATTTCATGCTCAACTCCCTGGGGAGTACACAACCCATAGCTATCTGTCATGATTATTTCGTAACCACTGTTGATATCACAACTTCTACAGACAAACGAATGTCTCTCAGATTAACATGGCTATTGCTATCTGATAATGGGCCAACCCATCCCAAATGGGAGATATGTTCTATCCATAAACTAGATATGTATTCCACTGAACTTTGTCTATGAATATAGCGCTCCTCTATTCAATGTCTGACTGTGTTGGCGGGAGACGCCACTTCAACATTGTCTTTTGCTGAAAGCCTGGCTACTCTATCAACTGATCTCGCAACAGATACAGTGTAAATTGAAAGCTGTTTATCGAGAGTGCTGTGAACGAGTATTGTACAAGTCCCATGCTTCAACCATTGAACATAGCGGTTGATTAACTCGCCGACTGTAGCGGGCACCTTGTGTGACGATCACAGTCTCCGTGGGGTAAGAGACATCTTTGAGGGGGTCAAGCAAATCCTTTGTCCAAGAAACTGTAACACTGAGAGAAATGTAACTTAGGAAAGTTGTTGTTCTGGTGAGTATATGTGGGTTAGAAGAGCGTGGTAGTAACATCTGACGCGGATCACACGAGGAGATATGGCTGTGACACACCACGTACTGAGACACTGGAGATGCACGATACCCACTTTCACCACGTTTAAGAGCTAGTTTACTTTGTTCCTGTTAGGTTCAATGACCTGAAGAATGTGACCCACAATACTGATCACAGGTCCTTAATGGTACCACCCCCGTCCCCTGCAGAGATCGTTTTGGAATATTGCCATTCACTCACTAACTCACTCAGTGACTCATGTTACACAACAATATATGACCTTGTAGTCTTGAAACCGGTAAGGATTCCTGGTACGACAAGGGTGGTGTAGCAGTGAGATGACTAAAGTGTTCGCTCGCTAGGTCGAAGGCCCGGGTTCGATTCCCCATGTAGGTACGTTTCGTGAAGCTCATTTTGTGATACTCTGCACTTTGATATTGCTGGAATATTGCCACATTCAGTCATTCACTCGTGTTCGACAACGATTTGTAACATTTAATCTTTAAACCCATACCGATTCCGGGCAAG
>VKKT01000252.1:377549-388502 GCA_008038995.1 Haliotis laevigata
CAATCTTTTTATTCAAAAAACATTGATGCAACTGTCACAGGACATTTTCAGCTTGGAAAATGATAATATGTACCCCAAGGACGACTCTCTTCGAAGAATTGAAAACCTCTTCAGGTTTGGTTAAGTTTCATTAAGGGTTCCCAAGTTGAGACCATAGATTAATAAAGATATTTCATTATAAGGTGTTTCATTAAGGGTTCCCTAGTTGAGACATAGATTGATAAAGATATTTCATTACAAGGTGCCGACAGGATGTCATCATTTGGAGATTTTGTGTCGCTGTCGGATGAGTGTGACGTATCTACAGCCAAGATAATATCTCGAGAAGTAAGCATCGAGTTTAGATGTTATTTATCTATGAAATGCAAGTGTAAACTACTTTGTTGAATACAATTTTTAACTGTAACATGGATTTCCTGGGAACCATTATATTCTTGAAATCAATGTATAGCAATTTCTAAAACATGTGAGAGTGTAAATGTGGGTGCAAGAGATATGGGTGGGGGTAGAAAATGTGGGTGAGGGGGTTATAGATTTGGGTGAGTGGGTAGTATATTAGGTGAGGGGTGTTAATAATAACTTTGTCATTATTTCAGGTTTCTGACGGAGTTGTGGCCCCTGGTTATCAACCTGCAGCCCTGGAGATACTCAAAAAGAAGAAGGGCGGAAAGTATTGTATTTTGCAGGTAACCACAATGTGACAGATTCTCCAGGTACATTAATTGTAAATAGAGAGTGTTGAATCTCAGTGTTTTCAGCATGTATAATGCTAGTGAGAATGAAAAGGACAATTATTATCATTGTTTGACTTTAGTTTGTCACAGCAGCAGCCTGTAGTGTGAGTGAGGCAGAAGCAGCTGTGCGCAGGTGCTCTTGGGCCATGATGAGTTTGTCTCGTTCGTATGACACGCCCTCCTGGAGGGTTGGTCTGATTCCAACATTTCACCTGAGCCCACCTGCTACACAACAAGAGGTAGTTACAGTATGGAGGACAGATTACTCACACCATATATGTATATATATTTGAATTATTTCAGATTGATCCTTCATTTAACCCTCCTGAGTTGGAGACAAGGACGTTATTTGGTCTCCAGATGCAGCAGAAGAGGAATGATGCAGTTATTGACAAGAACCTCTTCTCAAACATCACATCCAAGAGAAAGGAGGTGAGATTTTTGTGTGCGAGGTGCGTGCCCACAGATGAAGTCTTGAGCAATCCTCCTGTGATCAGCCACATCGTCAGTCATCACAGGATCTGCTAATCTTTATGTGGTGGTGTGTCTAGTTGTATATGCATACTGTGATTATGGGTTTGCCTTAATTAAAGAAATGAATAACTAAATGATTGAAATAATCAATTGATTAGAGACCATTTTCATTTGGCAGGAATATTGCTGAGTGCAGTGTTTAATGACAAACTAAAGCGTTACTTTGTGTTTTCTGTTAAAAAATACTGTAGAAAGGTTTAACTCTAAGGATGAATCCATGTCTGAAGTGTTGTGTTGAATGTTTCAGCTCCCAGAGGAAGCTGTGCGGGACCTGATAGTGGCTAGCATCGCTCTGAAGTACACTCAGTCTAACTCTGTGTGCTATGCCCGAGATGGACAGGTACAACTTTCTGATCTGTATAAATATGTACCTGGCAAGACTGCTAGCTAACATTGAAAGGCTTAGGGTTTGTTCAGTATTATGAACCACTGACACTTCAATGGAAATTCCTGAAAATGAAATCCATTTAAGATCATTCGGGATAGGTTGTGGAACTGGCTTGAACCAGAGTTAATTAATAACTTGTTAGTGTAGCAGTACTTGAGGCCATGATGAGTTTGTCTCGTTCGTATGACACGCCCTCCTGGAGGGTTGGTCTGATTCCAACATTTCACCCCTGAGCCCACCTGCTACACAACAAGAGGTAGTTACAGTATGGAGGACACTCCAACCATGGAGAAACTGAGACATGTTCATAACTGTGAAGTTGACCGTCTCCATATTAATATTCATACAGGATAATCTCATGTTTCAGACAAAGCTCGTAAGTGTGACATGATTTTTCCCTTGGAGATGAAACAGAAACAAAAAATACTACTCAAAAGAAATTAAAGAACAGCTGATTCTTTCGTATCACTGTTGGAAATCGGGGCAGTTGGGTAGCCTAGTGGTTAAAGTGTTTGCTTGTCACCCCAAAGACCGGGTTCGATTCCCCACATGGGTACAATTTGTGAAGCCCATTTCTAGTGTTGCTGGAATATTGCTAAAAGTGGCATGTAGCCAGCGTTCAAAATAGTCGCTGTTTGTTATTGTATCGGGCCGGCAGTTTCAAATATTTGCGGGCCCTTGTGGCCTTCAGTAAGTTATGTCAATTGTTTTTCAACTGGAATCTTTCCCATAAGTTTTCCTTTATCAACGTTCAGGAATCATCCACAAAAGGCTTCACTTATTTATATTGTAGAAACAGTGTGAAAATGTGTGAAACTCTGTACAGTGTAGTCTATTTTGTTTGTATTGATTTGACTTTAACAAAATGGGCCTGTTGGTTTTAACGTCTGCCGGCGGCAGCAGACCCTGGTGGCCAACTGGCAAATTAAAGTATTGCAAACACTGCGTAAAGCCATACTTACTCACTGTAGGAAATCTGTCATGCCACTTGAACCATAATATATGAAAGAATCAGTGTTCCCATAACTTCTTTTGAATGGTATAGATGGATCCAAAGTTTGTATTCATTACTATCAGAGAGGAGGTCAAGCCTTATTGATTGTGCATTGTGGTTGTTTTTCAGGTGATTGGTATCGGTGCCGGCCAGCAGTCTCGCATCCACTGTACCAGACTGGCAGGGGAGAAGGCCAACAACTGGTAACAACAATACCAGACAGTCTGTTGACTTGAATAATTGTGTATATAACTACCACTAACTTACGGATCCCTTTGGGAATTGAGTTAGAAAAGGTCCCCGGTGTGCAGCTGTGACTATGATCTTTCACTCACTCACGGTTATTTCACGGATATGGCTGGAATATGGTGGAGTGCATTATTAAACACCTTTCACCTAACTTATGGGCTGTAAAAAGGTTCCATTTTCTCTGTATTGTGACAGTAGTGAGAAACTACAATGCTGTGCTTGCTGCTATCAAGTCTTACAATACACAATATATACAGAAGATAGGGAATACAATATTTCAAGAATACCAAATTGAAACAAATGTGATGGCATTTATGGAAGATAGGGTTTTCTTTTTAGAAAAAAATCTTTATGAGTGAGGCATTTGTCCTGCTTATAGCAATATTCAAGCCTTATCTATGCAGGGTCACAGGAAATGGGCTTCACACAAAGTACTTAACCAACCAAACAAGGTCTCTTCCCACACATCATTTCTCTTTGTGGGTACAGTTTGTGAAGTCCCTTAATGGTGAGTGGACAGCCAACTGTAGGCACCTCCCAGTAGTCCCACATTACCTGGCCGACTGTTAAGTGCTGTGTTCTGACAATGTCATCCTTGCTCCTTAACTCAGGTGGTTGAGGCAGCATCCCAAGGTGCTGGGGATGCAGTTCAAGAAGGGTGTGAAGCGAGCAGAAATCTCTAATGCCATCGACATCTACGTTTTGGGCACAGTTGGTCAGGTATGTCTTACCAGTAATGTCTGTGTATTGAAAGAATTGGTCAGGTATATATCACCTATAATATCTATGTGTTAGAACAACTCGTCTGGTGTTTCTTATCTGTCAGTCAGTTTGGAAGGCATGTGAACAGATAGCCACATCTTTCATCAGTTGACTAATTCCCTTTAAGGAGAAGAGGAAAACATGTTATCTAGCTCCATCACAAAATGTCCTATCTGTAAAATAAGAAACTCTGTTGAATCTTGAATTTCTTTTAGAAAATGCACATATAAAAAGACATGAAGCATTGATCAGACTTTAAAAGTGTTTAGACCATGAGGTTTAAGTGCAGTGCCTGTTTCTGCAGTGTCCATCTGCAGCAAACTGCTATTGTTAGACACTGTCAGACATTTCTAGTCACTGATAGACGTTGTCAGTCATGGTGATATATTACTTCCTTTAGTGACGTTTAGAAGCTGGTATAATGAAGAGGAACGGATTGTAATGGATAGACAACTTCTTCATTGCAATAGCTGCAGCATTTTGGTGTAGATGCTGACACTTACAAAGGAGATGGCTATCCATAAGAAAATGGTCAGATATTGTGAGAAATGTTTAGTCACTGTGAGACATTTCCAGTCATTTTGAGACATTTTGCTCTGCAGGACATGGACCAGACAACATGGGAGAATCTGATGGAGAATCCCCCAGCACCACTCACAGAGGTAAGACCTGTTGGAGATTGACATGAACAGTGTACTGTACTGTACAGTAGTTGAACATGAGCAGTATCCTGAACTGTTTTCTCCTTGAAACTGAAGTTTCCTAATTTTGTTGTTTGATGTACTCACTAAACGTGACAAGTACGATGGGGCATGAATAATAAATAGCTGCTATACCTTACTTGGATCAGATACTGATGCACATTAAGTAGTGTAAAAATGTCTAATTGCAGAAGAAATATTAGTATTAACTGTTGTCTTATTGAATGATTCCATCCCTATCGCACATGTCTAAACATTCCAGTATATGTTCGCAGGAGGACAGGTCCACATGGATCTCCAAGTTGAAGGGCGTGTCACTTAGCTCTGATGCCTTCTTCCCCTTTAGAGACAACATTGACAGAGCTTACCAGGTGATCGTCTTGGGCAATAGAAAAGTGATATGTCCATATCTATATGACTTTGATTGTAGTGAAGGGGCATAGGTGGCCCTCTTGTCATGCAGCACAGCAATGCACTGTGCAGAGTTATGTCCCTTGGGCATGCCAGAAACCTGTTACAGTGGGATCGAATCCTGGTTCTTCTTTATTATGTGTAGAGGTTGCTCAGCACCATAGTTGTGCCTGTGGGTCTTGCCAAAGTAGGAAATATCTGAGAGCCTCATAGCTTCATGTTTTCCCACATTAAGCTGACATGCAGTGACATGAAAGGAATGTTGAACAAAGTGATTTTAAACCAAATCAGTGGTATGTCCATATCATTTGAACTAGTATAGTTGCATGACTGGCTTGAGTACAGTATTTGCCTCATATTTTCTGCCTTTATCAATTCCTTGACCAATGTTATAGACGTCTACAGGTCGAGTCCCTATGTTATATTGATCTTTGCATTTGCAAACCTGTGCGTGTCTTCTTTCAATAGGAGTGCAGTGTGAAAAAAAGATTTTATATTCATCCAAATTGATCATGTTAACAGACATTCCACAAACAGAACTGGTGCACTAGTTGGATTGGTTTTTATTTCGATTCATTTCCAAATATACCACTTTACTGCAAGAAATGTCCAGTTTTATCAAAGAAGGAACTGTCTTCAGATTAGCATTAGTCCATGATGACAAAATCAAAAACTTTGTGGGCTAAATGGTTTGAGGTTTTAACTTCATGGTACATGCAAATTTAATATAAGTGTGCTCAGATAGGTGTCCATAGAAAAGATTTGCAGCAATACAGTGATCTGACTGGGTTTTTTTTTACTGTTTCAATTTGTTGATTTCTAGCCTTGTATTCCCTTTTTCAGAGTGGTGTGGAGTACATTGCCTCCCCTGCCGGGTCCACCAACGACGCTGCCATCATCCAAGCCTGTGATGACCACAACATCACCCTGGCCCACACCAACCTTCGTCTCTTCCATCACTAGAGCTTAGCTATATTCACCATATCTCTGGCTGTGACAGAGCTTCCTACGTCAGAGAAGGCATTGCCACTGCTTTGTTGAAGTGGCTCAAATCTGTCTTGTTAATCAAAATTGTATTCTGTTTTATTCATTCCACTACTAACTGTTGCAGCTTAGGAAGAAATGGTGCCTCGATTTTCACATTCCGCGTTGTAGTGTCGTATTACACAACAGGTGCTTCTGTGCTTGACTTGTTGGAAGGATGCATCAAGATAATCTTCATCTGCTCAAAAATGCTTTCTTTAATAGATTCTGAAGCTATGTTACGTCAAAGACAAATAACATGGTTAGCGCTGTTGTGTTGAGCTGAAATTGTCAGCAGGTTTCATGTTATTCTGTTAAGAGTTTAAAAGTATTTTGGGCCAGAATTTGCTGAGCATTTAGAATCAAAAGTAAAATACTTTTGAGAGGTTTAGAGTGACAAAACATTTTGTCAGACATCCTCAGTGACTGGAAGAATCTCATTTCCTTGCCCATGTGTTACAGTATTTGTTGCAATATTTTATGTTCTTTGTGATTGTATTATGTTTTTTTTCTCTTGAAATACTTGGATATCATTTATTCATGGTCTACTTCAGAGCTTTTGCATCTTTTTTTAATAACATGCTTAAAATTGAAAAATGTAAATCCATAACTGATATTAATCAAATAAAATATTATTTTATGATGTTCATTGTTACTTGATGGAGTGGAAAGCCATCCTTGATCATCAGTGTAGTGATGTGTGTAGAGAGATAGAAAACCATGTGCCAGTAGCTCCTTTATCTTCTCATAGCTCAACATTCATGTAATTATTGGTTTGTAAATGTGTATGTACGGTAAACTGTTATCACGGTTTTAGTGATGTTTTTCTACATATTCAGAGGGGCGGTTGGGTAGACTAGTGGTTAAAGTATTCGCTTGTCATGCTGAAGACCTGGGTTCGATTCCCAAATGCATGTGCGGTGCATGATGAGCGTTAACTAGACTACTGTAGAAACCAACCCTTCTGTTCACGGGGTTTCATTAAAGTGCATACCCCCAGTAATACAAACCAATAATAGCGATTTTGAAACTATGATCGTTTGTTAAACACCTTTTATCCTTAGTTGGAAAAAATTCTGAGATTTTAATGTTCAATTGGCAATTGTTCAATCAGACGGGTTCCAGTGCTTAAAGGGGCAGTGGGATAGCTGAGTGGTTAAGGCGTATGCTCGTCACTTCAAGACCTGGATTGAACTTCCCCAAATGGCTACAATGTTTGAGGCACATTTCTGGTGTTCCCTGCTGTGATGGAATATTACATAAAACGGCGTAAATCCTAACTAACTCATTCACTCTGGTGCTGATATATTCACACACCCATTAGATGCCCAACGTAGGTCCAGACATGTTGAAGTGCAGGTAGAAGGTTTACATGTAGTCAGACAGGTCTTAGTGCTTGTACATCCACACTGTATCCACACCTGTACCTTCTGTTCTGCTGGCCTCCCATGTGTGGAACGGAAACCGGCATGCCACAATATGTCCATCTTTACACAGGTCCTTCTTTAGCTTCGCCTCTAGTGGAGGCATCTGGCAGAAATACAGTTAGTTTTCTCATTAATGCTTCACCCATATTATCCAATAAGAACTTTAATTCATTATGGTAGCAAACACCTGTATCAAAATTTGCATATCTCTGCTGATAGCCTTAAGTCCCAAACTGTCAGAAGTTTCAAACAGGACCCAATTTATTATTAACTGGTTTCAAATCAGTTTTAATGCATGTTAACAAAATATATTTATTATGACTGTTTGATGTTATGTTCCTTTGAATAATATGATATGCAAACTAGATAAGTAGTGATCTTACAACATTGCAAGTCTCGACATAATCGTTAGATGTACTGTTGTCTGACACCAGTTGGCAGTATCCCAGCTAGAACAGCTGGCTGATGATAAAAACACTGGATCAAAGCCCTCTCCGATGAAAGTCACTTTTTCCATGTTGCCTCTAACAACAGTCAGTAGAGTACAGGGCACATTTTATAACCCTTGCCCTCACAGGGAGTACAGTAAGGTTGTCTTGACATTAGCTCATGAACATGATGTTTTTGCAAGTAATGTATGCATGCTTACCATCTTCTCCACACCGAACACAACCACATTGTTGTACTTTGATAGATCAGTCTGAAAATCAAGTTGTGTTTATAGCATGAATCTTCGATATTAATACTAAATTAATTCAACAGGTAATCTTTCTGAACATGATAAATAGCACAGGTGGCTTTCAAGATTCAAGATTTACATATGTTCACTTTCATCTATTCCATCAATAAATGATTTTTTTCTTTCGTATTCATATTTATTACAAATATGTTAAATACATCCACACACACACACACACACAGATATTAATGTAGCATTTTAGAGTAGGTGTCAAATTGATTCATATAAACAAGAGATACTGAGGACATCTAATATTTCTGAAAAAAGGCCTTCCAATATTCAACCAGACCCTGCAAGAGACCCAGTAATGCTTCTATTGGGACATTATAGTTGATGAGTCTGAAGTGATAAGCATAAGTTGGTGTTGGTGGAAATATGAGTTCACCTTCCAGAGGTCCTTCCTGAAGAAGTGTGCTGTGCCACTGACCCCATGTCTCCATGCTGTCCATCGAGAATACAGAACTAGCCAGTAGTTGAGTTCGACTCCACAAGCATTGAAACCTTGCTTAGCTGCCTCGATCACCTGAGAAACATGCACGACATCAGGAGGCAACAATACACCAGTATACATACAGGGTGACAAAATGACAAAAATGATGTGCTGATCAACAGTCGAGATAAATATTATGACTCTTTACTACGAGTCATAATGTATCGCTCTGGTTCGTTGGTATAAAAAATGAACAAAGTGGGGGATGTTTTACAACATACGCCATTCTCGGCATATTGTGACCTAACTGAAATTTGAAACCCGATCCACTCATGGGAAGTTCGGCACTCAACACACATTTCTGAACCTTTACTTACTATTCTCCCATCGCCACTGCCTATATCAATTAGTGTGCCAGATCGTCCTTTCAAAACTGTGAAAACATTCTTGACTTGGTCTGTTGTTGCTGGAACAAAAGGTAAACACACCTTCCGTAATGCAGGTGTGAGAAATGGTGCCGCCACAGCATAAATACCGACAAAACATGCACCAGAAACACCGAGTATCACAGCTCCTGTCTTCGTAAGAGTTCGTTTAGTTTTCGGTGCTTGTTCTAAAGCATTTTCTATTGCTTCTGACATCTAGATTCGATTATTTCAGGAAACGTATTCTGTTTCAAAATCCGATATTCTATATAGAACCGGATTCAGATCATGCTCTCATGGGCGCAGACATCTTTCAAAGGGAGGCCACTCTAACATTTACGCCTATATTACTGGCCGCTATTAAATCATAATCAAATTGTAATTAATCTTGTGCTCAAATAGATAGATGCCATGTGTTTAATCTTAAAGTTAGTGTGGTATATCACAGCATGTTTTAATGCAATTCATTTTAAATAACTTGACCTACAATTAAACTAAATGGTCAGGGCAACACCTGACAACTCATCTTTGAAACTGAGTTTTTGAAAACTCTTAACCGCGCTCAACTTTTCACTTTCGAAAATATCCAACAGACAAGTGGCTGTTAGCTCGCTACAGCGATGAACCCTGACTGCGCCAGTGTCATCAAAGCTTTCATTATCATCTTTATTGTTTTCAAGGCCAAATGACCCATTATTCATACAAATATATACAGAAAGACATGCATATGAGCGTTACCATTGTTGTAGCTGTATCTTAAAGATATTATGTAAGTATTTACCTTATATAAACAAAGTATTTGTGTCATTTGAATTCAGTAAATGTTAACGTATGTTACATTGTAAAGAGACAGTTGATTCCATACATAACCCTGGCGAAAGACACAAACTGACCACAGGGACCTACACCAAACATGGAATGGGGGAAAAGCCGGGTACGGGCAAGGAATGTCAGCTATGTCAATTAATGGATGGTATAAATGATTGTGACTGAAACTTAGAGTTCAGAGCCACCCCTTGTAACTAGACCAGAGTAAATAGTGTGGACCCCAAGACGGACGTGTGTGCTGATTAGAGTCATATCCCCAAGAGCATCAACCTACTGAGGAGGATATAAGTTACAAAGATGAAGTGACAAGTGTTACCCTGAGTAACATTGCTATATCCTCCTTTCAATACTGTCCAAACAATATTAAACGTTTTTGTACTTATATTTTGACAATATTATTAAGACTGCAAAATTAATTGGAGTGCAGTTGAAGAAGTTCAAATTTTTGTTGTGCTTTGAAAAGTATGGTCATGTTTATTCTTTGAGATAATGTGTGAAGCGCTCGTAATATATCGAATATGACAATGGCTTTAACAAGTGCTTGTATTCCTCGATGTCCAGAAATCTCGCCTAGTGGACGAGTTTACGACAATATTTACACGGAACGAAATATACGCAGCAAGAACACCCCCTTTATCTAGAAATCCTGTTTCCTAATCGGGACAGTGAATTTCAGCTTCAAACAGTGGTAGTTGCTCACTACTGTGTCCCACTTAACGGACGGCGACAATGCTTGACAATGTTTGTCATCATTAATTTACATCAGTTTTGGCGAAATCGTGAGTGATCGCATGAACTCACGGGTATTTACACCAACAACAGATAACCGCGATTGATGCCTAGAAAAGTTGATAGAGAATATATACTGAACATCATTGAAAACACACCACTTATAAAAGTTCAGATTATTAAAAGCACGTGTAAGGGATTGATATTTTTTGAGTGGATAATAACAGATGGACGACTGACAAAAACAACAACACAGAATAGACGCTCATTCTTTGAAATGTTCCACAGTCAGAAAGGATCAAACACACGTGGGGTCAAATCGAAAAGTCAATATCGCGTTTGACCGCCACTTGCATTGACACATGCAGTTCAACCTCTCCTCATTGAGTCAATAAGAGTCCGAATAGAGTTCTTGGGGATGGCATTCCACTTCTGCAGTAGTGCAGCCTCAAGGTCCCGGTTGTTTCGCATCTGTTGTCGCACCAATTTCGTCCTACAAGTGCTCCATGGGGGATATATCTGGCGACTGTGCTGGCCAATGAATAACCTGGATGTGTTGCTGGGCCAGATACTGCATGG
>VKKT01000253.1:146203-162568 GCA_008038995.1 Haliotis laevigata
TCAAGGTGATCATGGGGTGTAAATATTGGTCAAAGTGATCATGGGGTGTAAATATTGGTCAGGGTGATCATGGGGTGTAAATATTGGTCAAGGTGATCATGGGGTGTAAATATTGGTCAAGGTGATCATGGGGTGTAAATATTGGTCAAGGTGATCATGGGGTGTAAATATTGGTCAAGGTGATCATGAGGTGTAAATATTGGTCAAGGTGATCATGGGGTGTAAATATTGGTCAGGGTGATCATGGAGTGTAAATGTTGGTCAAGGTGATCATGGGGTGTAAATATTGGTCAAAGTGATCCAGGGGTGTAAATATTATTTAAGGTATGCATGTGGTGTAAACATCGGTTATTGTAATCAGGGTAATCATGGGGGGTAAACATTGATCAGAGTGATCATGCACTGATACAACCGTAATAGGTAGGTTATATTGCTTAAAGCTGCTAAAACCATTCCCATTAACACAACCACGGTATCTCATTAAGTTGTGAAAATGCTTTCGCTCAGTCATAACGCCTCATAGTTCCAGTACCTCTGGAGTAAATAACGATTTGAAACGTTTCGCTGAAACGCTATCACTTGTGTCTAGACAATTGTATGTGTGTTTTATTTCGTGATGTCCGATTAATCCAAACCCCAGTACCCCACCGTGGTTGGCACTTTGTAATGACCTCAAAGGCCACCTCGAGAGTTACTTATGGCTCCTTACACACACTGATGAATGTCTCTATTCCAGCGAGAGCTACATACATCACTGCCAGTAACTGACGCTCGCGGTCATGACGAAAAAGTTCTGAACAGAAATCTCTTGTTAATGTGGATATGGTTTTATCGCATTAATTTACATCCTGATTGGATCATCCACGATCCTGTGAAATAAGAGGAATAATACTCCGTCATCGTCAGCGAGTGGTCCCGAGCACAGTGCTCTTTTAATTAATCTATTGACGTTAACTATTAGCAACGCAAGTGGCGGATAGACTATTTTGACTAATTTAATTGGGGTATTGTCCCACACTGAAACACGTGTCATGTAAGACAAGTGACTTTGATCGTAACGTGCCTCAGTCCACAAAGCCGTTTATGGGTACCCGGTAGGATGAGTGACTGTCATCTTTCAAGCATCTCAAAGGCTACTTGAATGCCATTCTCCCCAGGGAACCGAAAACACATATTGAGTGCACACTGATCCACTGTAGTGAGTGAGTGAGTGAACTTAGTCCGCTTTAAGTAATATTCCAGCACTATCACGGCGGGGGTCACCGGAAATGGGCTTCACACATTGTACCCATGTGGGGAATCGAACCCGGGTCTTCAGCGTGACGACCGAACGCTTTAAACACTAGATACCCGACGTTTTCACCATACAGTAGGTGACGTCATTACTATCCTGTTCGGTGACATCATCACCATTTCAATATACAACAGCGAAACCTGGAAATTTCCCTTTACGTTGGTGGTTGGCATAGTGATGTTTAAATAGCTACTTACCTGTCTAAGTGATGCCCCAATAGACCCCTTGATATCTCCACCGAATACTCTTCGTTTGTTTAGCTAACATAGAGTTTTGAGTTTTTTTAAATTTCAACAAATGTCAGACAGAAAAAAACTAAAAGCTCGGGGATATCTATTTAATACCCACACAGTAGTTTTCCCTAACGCCATGTTCGTTTTTTCTTTGACCCGGATTTCAGATCTGTGACGTTTTTAACATTATTTTCATTTCATTTGATGTTCTATTTGTTCTGTTCTATCGTACAAGTTAGGTTCATTATAGTTTTCAGTTAGTAGGCCAAGCTAAACATCCGTGAGGCATGACTGATGTTGAATAATTGATCGACACTAACTGCCCAGCGTGTTTCTTTGGGCGTATCTCCACAACAAAAATAGCCATATTAACTCTGCAACTACGCGACTACGTGTTTCGCTTTTATTGTTCTTTCAACAGTATGTTAATGTAGTGACTGCGACTGATTATTGAATACCAAGGCCGCAGGGGTGCTCATACAGGAATTAACTTTCGCTCTAGATCTGTGTGAGTTCGTTGGAGCATGAGCCAGACTGTATGAACAATTGAACGTCGCAACACGCCAAAAAGGACGTAAAAATGACAGATGTAATCCGAGACATTTCCCAAGTTGTTTATGAACCTGTGTTGGTCATTTTGGGTAAAGTGGGCGATCATATTTGAAAGGTGATGATAACAAATACAGTGAAACCTGCCAACACGGGCACCTGTCTAATCCGGCACACTGTCAAAACCGGCATACAATTTTGGTCCAGCCATTTTACAACGATATTATGATCATTACAACATTGTATAATCCGACAGCCGTCTTCCGTATAGGCATGACTTTTTTGAGAGCCATGTTGGAAAATGATCGTCACTGTCTAATCCGGCACTTTGTCTAAACTTGCAGTTTATTTCGGTCCCATGGGGTGCCGGTTTAGACAGATTTCACTGTATATATTAAGGTCGATTAAGAACAGACAGCCAAAGTGTCGGTCTTAACACTGTGTGAATTTATAGTTTGGATGTGCCTTTCTTCGTTTCTTTCACTGCTATTTCTGCAAGGGAATTTCCACAGGAGAAGGGACGTTGCTCGTCAGTGAAAACGTGACACTCTTAACGGATATTAACTTGATGAAGGTGCAAGAATCAACTTTGAAATAATAAGTAAAGAATAAAAAGAAGTTGTCCATAAAACGTGTCATGTATTCATGTTCGTCCAACTTTCAAATGCCTTTCAGGAATATAGTCCGTCAGCATTTACGTCATTTTGTCGTCAAATTGTGATGAGTTCCGCGTTCACGGCACCAGCCTCTCGTACTATCGAAAAGCTGCATGTCCTGTAAAGTTCACTTTAAAATGATGTTATTCCTACGATTATCACACTATAAACTTACACATGTTTCCAGGTTCGTCAGCAATATATTTGTGCTCTTCACTTTCACTGAATTGGGAACCTGTGAAGATTCGGGTTGGAATTAATCTTCAGTTAGAATTGATCTCTTATCGTAAGAGGCGACTAGCGGTATCGGTGGTCAGGCTCGCTGACTTGGTTGACACCTGGCGTCATATTCCAATTTCGTAGATCGATGTTCATGCTGTTGATCACTGGATTGTCTGGTCCAGACTCGATTATTTACAGACCNNNNCCATATAGCTGAAATATTGCTGAGTGCGGCCTAAAACAAAACTCACTCTCTCAAGTGGGAAACGTCAAAGGCATGTGTAACTTTCTCCAAAATCTAACTGGTCCTAATCTATTGCAAGTGTTACACCACACGCACCTGTGCAATAGAACATGTCAAATGTGTGAATAAGTTGCATTGTTATGGCAGTAGTTTAAACAAATTCAATGCTAATATGTGTGGACAGGCAAAACCTAACATATCAACATAAATACATAAAAGATATACATGTATGCTGAACCTCAATGCTGTGACAATATGACGATCAATTATATTTTTTGTCGACTTGATGACAAAAATGGATCGGGTTATTGTGAAGCATGACATAGAAAATTGAATTGTTGAATAAGAGATATTTTTATGTTCTGAATATTTCCATACAGCAAGCCATCGCTATTATATTTTTGTTCTTTGCCAATCTGTCACATGTTTATGAAAGGTTCTTGATGCCATCACTCATTAATGCAAAATAAAACAAGA
The DNA here is from genome assembly GCA_008038995.1 of Haliotis laevigata. Taxonomy (NCBI): domain Eukaryota; kingdom Metazoa; phylum Mollusca; class Gastropoda; order Lepetellida; family Haliotidae; genus Haliotis; species Haliotis laevigata. The sequence continues at coordinate 149,879 of VKKT01000253.1, forward strand.
TTTCAAGAAATGTCATTCTCGGGCGAATAACTTGATTTTGTTTTGGATAAAGTGATCTATTGATTGGTGAGTGCAGAATGTTTCACAAGAAGATCGATATTTATTTTTTGATTTGTGTTCTATTAACATGGAGTGTACTTTTTGTTTCTCGCAGAATATTTTAGCACGGCATTTGTTCTGCTGCTTAGGGAAAATATAATGTTATAATTCTTCAACGTAACTTGACAGAAGCGATAAAACCCATTTCATAAGAAATCTGTGCAAAGAGCAGAGCATCTGAACAGAGTGTCAGAGGAAATAATCTTATCAGAGTCGATATACGATTTCGACTTGGTCATGAGCTCTTGTTATGAATCAGAAGGAACTGGTGATGATACCAGGTGTTCGTTAAAAATGTCAGCGTATCCTGTTCAATTGGTATCCGTCATAAACACATGCAAGGGTAGTCAATTTGTCACCTGTACACTCGTGGTAAAAGTCAAAACAGGATATTGCGTCATACATTATGTTGGTGTTGCGTAGGTCCTCCACATGTCAACCATAACGTTTTTTGAAATCTTAACTGAAGTCTTACCCAGATCGAGCAAGAGTCGTATGAAATTGTCGAAAACCTGTTGTACAGCTGAAGTTACAATTTGAATCTGACATTAGTTTTATCATTGATGCGCCAGACCCGTGAAGATCCGGTCAGAATTCATCTTCAGCAACCCATGCTTGTCGTAAGAGGCGATTTAAGGGATCGGGTGGTCAGACTCACATGTCATCGTATCCAAAATATCCCGTGATCGATGCTCATGCTGTCGATCAATAGATTGTCTGGTCCAGACTCGGTTATACACAGACAGCCGCCAGCTGGAATATGTGGCGTAAAACTTACTCACTCACTCACTGATACGTCAAATTTGGGAATGTTCTCCCATGAGTTTTGAAAACTTTATTGATTCCTTGAAAGTTGTAACCTCGTTCAAACAATTTCTGAGCTGGAGTTGTATGACGCTCTTTGAAATAATGGTTAAAAAGTGCATGCTCAAAAGTTGTGAAATAGAATCACCAATGTGCTGGAGCTCTTGGCTTACTGCTCGACATGAAGGGAAAGCTGGATATTGTTATAAAACCGTCCTGAAATAAACCTTTTTTCATTTTCATTCAGCCTTGTGGGGAGTGTTTGTCACACTGAACCTTTACGTATAGATCTGAATATGAAATGCAGGTAGTGGTCTCACCAGGTTCCTATATTTCAAGTTCAGGTAGGTAAATCAGTTCATGGGAATTGGCCATTTGATAGTTTTTGAACGATATCAGATCATCGATATACCTGTATCTTATTACGGTAACCGTATTGGCAAAATAGCCTTGTGGTGAGTTTTCCAACTCGAGCAAAATGTCATATTCACTTGCATTACGGAACAGATCCCCAAGGAGGGGAGCACAACTGGGGCCCATACTACCGTCTTGTGTCTTGTCCTTGTGGGCAATATCAGTGATTCTGAGAGCTTTGTGTTTACGTTATTTTATTGTGATAAATACATCAACATTTAACTCAATATTCTTAGTTTTCTAAAGACATCATCATTGTCTTCGGCTGTATCAATGTAGAAAACCCCCGACAAAAGCTTGTCAATATTCATACGGAATCCCTGTTTAAAGAAGAATCGAGTCTACAATTAGAATGTAACAGTGTTGACACCATGGGTTTACGAAAATGTGAGAGTATTCTTCTTCACCTGTGGGACCCGTCAAAAACACTTGCAAGGACAAGCCAATTTGAAAAACAAAACCACGCAGGAAAGTGTCAAATAAATACAATATATTGAAATTTTCCGTTTGGCTGTTCCAGGGTGTTGGCAGTGTAGAAGTATTTTTGTCAGAATTTAAGCAACGTGCTACTGATATCTTAACTCAGGAATGGAAATCTAGCTTGTAATGTAGTAGCAGATATGACTCTTATTCTTCATTCAAATTGAATTTACAACCGGAATTATATTTAACTCATGGCGACTGATCCTTATATCGTCGTTACTTGGCGAAACTGCGTATTGGAATGACCAGATCACAAGTTGAACGTGGCCGATATTATAACGTAATAAGAACGCTGCATTTCATTTCGTTATGATATGTCCAGCTTATGAAAGCTTAAGATCTAAATACCTACCGTTTGTCTGTACATTCTATAATATAAAAACTAGTTTCATCAACCTAATGGCATCTATTGATACAAACATTATTATTAAGCCACAGCTTTATGTGCACTATGCACTACATCTTAGACGTCAAAGTTTGTACCATGCAAATTCCAACCAGCTGGTTGTATCATCTGAATATGGGCGATATTATAGCGAAGTAAGATCACTGCGACTGTGTAAAGTGTGTAAGCTAGCCAGTATTGAAGATGAATTTCATTTTGTTATGATATGTCCAGCGTATGAAAGCTTAAGCTCTAAATACCCACTGTTTGACTGTACATCCTATAATAAATAATATAGTTTGATCAATGTAAAGGTATCTAATGATATAAACGTTATTTTTAAGGTACAACTTTATTTTCACTATGCACTACGTCTGAGATACTAAAGTTTGTAACATGCAAATGCCAACCTGCTGTATCATCTGTATATGGGCCGGAGGCCACACATGCGGAATAAACGATTGAATTGAATATAGAATTCTACTTTGGAGTCTATGTTATTGATAAGGACATACACAGTTTCAATACAGTTTGACATGCAAAACTGAAACCCCATTTGTAGTTATTAATCAGCAACAGTGTTCAGATCCGTTTACACTCTCCTCTTCCTTGCTCTTTTCCTCTGTAATTAACTTGTCTGTCACAGATAGACATCTTGCGCCTTCCTCATGACGGTTCGTTCAGCAGAAAATTAAAAAAATAGAAGTGTTCTATGACAGACGTAACACATCACCATTACGTAGAGTAATCTTCAGAATCAGAGCTCACAAGACACCATCGTGATTGATACAACGAGGTAGTTTTCATCTATTTGTGTAGAATACAGTCAGGAAGTAAATACTTTTTTGCCATGCACAATGTTTTTGATACGAGAAATGACGAACACATATAATGTACTTTTGTATTTTAATATATGAACGTATTTTCAAAGCTGAAATTCAGCCCTAGAAGAATACGTAAGATCTTCAGTCGTCTTATGTATGAGATGCGCATCAGGTATTTGAGCTCAGGAGAGACGTGAACTGTTGTCGCGAGCTTTCATTATTGTTCAACAGTCTTTTTTTTCTACTCGTTCCATCTCTCCTTAAGGTTAGGTATTCCTGTTTAAGGACGTTAAATCCTGGCCTGTCAATCAGCTCTCAGCTGCAACAACCAATGATATTTCTTTGACCCCACGTGTTTTTGTATTCAAATGTAATGCCACTGGCGGATATGTGGTCACCAAGGTGGATGGGGGGCATCTATATTCCTGTGCCCCAGGAATCATAATATATCATGACAGGTGTGGACTGAAACACGATGCAGGAGAAGACAACATTCACGAACTACTTGAGTGATATTTCCTCTTGGGATTATATTGATCATTTATAGGTCTTCATTGTATAATAAATCGATGTTTATTATTACCCTGTTGCACGAAGGAGATTGCTGCTGACCTGGTCGCTTTAAGGTTCGTTATTAAAGAACCATTCCCTTTCATAGATCCTTTTTCGCTCTCCTTATTGTAGTGATGGATAAAGCTAGTGTCACCTGTAAATATGCTTAAATGAAACCAGGGCATTATATATGATGTCTCGCGTATCGTTCATTACATCGAATTGCACTTTGGGGATGGAGCCACTGACATTTGTGGATGTTCGTGAAGAATTGTTTCTACTGACCAATACTCGAAGCCGGGTGTCTCCTTGACCTTCTGGTGCGAAACGAGCGCGTTGGGCAGGGATTGGTTGCTGAAATCAGTGTCCCCTGTTCCGGTTCTGTTGTAGTATCGACCACAACTCACACAGACTGAAATACCTTCACCTAACGTGGATTCATGAGTTTGCAGTCTCATGTCATGATTATAAACATCACACAATCGTTCATCAATATTGTTTAGTGATTTGATTACTTTACTGTATTCAGTTATGTCCCCTTTCAGAGCAAGGGATAATGGTACCTCACAATCGAAGCCTATTGTTGGCAAGTCGTTAGACTGAAGCACACCAAATTGAGAACAATGAATCACAAACACAAATATTGATGTAACGTCACATAATGGCGTAAATATGCCTGGCTCAAAACCTTCTGGCATCCAAAAGCAAGAAATATGAAATATTAAACATCAGAGAACAATCAGTCGCCATTATCTGCCGGAACCGAATCCATTGGCGTTAAAAGCAAAATATTGGTACAAATATGGGAAAGGATCATTAATATTCATGATGACACCGGGTGTTCTCGAAAAGGGTTATCATTTCCTGCTCTACCGGTACCTCCCGCTAATCTAACAATTTGGGGGGAAATTACTCAGCAGCATTCCTACAATAAGATGGCGTCCTGTACAGCCTGTTCTGGTCGTGAAGTTTACGGGATATTGCTTGTTGATTCAGCAATCCAATAACTGAACTAAACCATGTAGGGTTATGATTCAGATTCTGTATATGTTACACCTTAATCTGTGCAACTGACCACTGCGTGAAGACCGGGTGTAACATATACTCGGAGTAATAATAATGTACAAACACGATAACAATATTTACTGAGACATGGGCTTACTGGGCTTGGTTAACTGCTTCTTCAATAAAGCCCAAGCAAGAGATATCTGAGATAGGAACAATACAGTTTACATTACGTTTTGCACCCGTGAGGATACGGGTTAGAATTGATCTTCAGTAACCCATGCTTGTCGTAAGAGGCGACTAACGGGTGGTCAAACTCGCTGACTTGGTTGACACAAGTCGTATTCCAGTTGTGAAGATCGATGCTCATGATGTTGATCACTGGATTGTCTGGTCCAGACTCGATTATTATCTGACCGTCATCATATAACTGGAATATTGCTGAGTGTGGCGTAAAACTAAACTCACTCACTCATTACGTGAAACGCCATGTCTCCAGAATGGTTCTCACGTTAACCTTGATCTCCTCTTGATACCACCACTGTCGAACGTCCAACGTCAAACACCCAACTGTTTTCGGTGTTGTTGATTTTCCAATCAGTACAGATCCGCTTGGTCAGCGACACACAGAAATGGCTTATGTACATTGATTTCCATTCATGAACTTTTCCATTATCAACTGATTCATCAATAAAGAGGTTAAGCGATTTTTGGCACACAGTATCAATACATTGACAGTTAGGAGCGTTTATAGAAATATATATTGACCAATAAACAGAAAATAAAAGTAAATGTTAACAGATCTTTATTATACGCATGTACGTACTGCATAAATATATTTCCAATCAAATAAGCCAGTAACGCTTGAAACATGAGCAAATCACTGTAATGGACTCGCGATGATGTCCTTAAAGTTGAATATAGGGGAGGAATCCGATGTCGGAAATATAATGAACAAGAAAGACTGACGCAAGTACGGGAATTATTCAAAATCATAAAGTAATGTAAATATACATCAAATTCCAAAAACTTGCAACTGCTACAAGTCAATGTCCAGCCACCTTGAGGTCATCCTGGTTCTACAGTTCTTCCAGTAACAAGTAAAACGTATGATGTCTGATTACTTCCTGGCAGGTTATCAAATGTTTGTTTCTCATTACATTAACTACACACTTAAGTGAATGACATCATGACATACAGATAAATCCATGGAAGAGGGTAGCTTCATGTACTCATGTCTTGTTATGATGTCACAGTGTTTCAAAGTTCGAAATTTCAGCAGAGATGGAATCTTTGAACAGGTACTATTCACTTTAGTACCTGAACATGTATATTCTCCAAATGACCTCGAATTGTAAATATTCGAGTCCCAAACAGATAGACAAGTGACTCTTGACAACACAATCAACACAATCGACTCGCACGACAGGCATTGGTTGTATGGGACCAATTGTAACGCGGAGTTCTCACTCGGACCATGCTAATTATGAGTGGATATTTGAACTGATACTACTGAAAGCCAAACTTGGGTACATTGCTGTTGATACTTATCACACCTAGCTACATGAAGGCTATCGATACTTATAGGCGAATCTAGGAATTTAAAAAAAATGGGGGAGGGGGGAGAATCCGCCAATGCAAAAGATTAACTTCAACGTGGTCTTTAGTCATTTTCAAACCACCCCCCCTCCCCCCTTCCTGGATCCGCCAATGGATCCTTGTGATAACCAATCTGGGTTCTAGTGGTACCGATACTTTTGATAACCCTTCTGGGTTTCAGTGTTATTAAGATTATGATAAGCAAACAAGAGTACAATGCGGTCAATACTTACGATAACCAATCTAGGTTACAGTGTTATTAATGCTTATTGGCACATTCTATATTTAGGCATTATTATATCGAACTAGGTGAAGAAGGATAAGCAAAAAGTCATTTAGTCTCTTCCTGGTCATGTGGCATAGATTAACGACTGTTATGATTAATTGCATAAAACCGCTTTGCATTTGTGGCGGGTTGTACAAGTACATTTGTACGATGAAACTCGTCTGATTACTTCCGTAACCTACCACCCACCAGTTGTCTCGTCCACATTCGACATGTGAATTATGGATTCATTGCCTGCTGTCTCCCCACACTGACCCACTTCATAACCCGTTACGGCACAGACGTATTACGTTAACCACTGGGAAAACATTGGGTTCAGTGAACTTGGTCCCACGGCGATGCACCGGCGATGATCAATATGGACAAACCTGAACGGGGCCCAATTGGCTAGCCAGTTATGGCTCATCTCCCACACCGCCTTAATCCCAGATGATCATAATCTGTGTGTGTTGGCTGGTCATAGATCTTTTAAATTACAAGGATTTCGGTGAAGCCAGCTTAAATGTCAGAAATAAGTTCTTTTTCTTCTGTTTCTTTTCTGTATTTCAAATGATAATGAGATAGCTAGTACCGAAAAAGAACATGAACCAAAGCGACAAAACCCTTTCTACATCCATTAGAATCTTTGCTAAAAGCAGAATCGGCAGTACAATTCCGACTTCATCACCATGTGTTTATTTCAAAGTGATTCAAAACACATGCTGGGTCATCGTATCGCATGGTGACAATCACTGGATTGTCTGGTTCAGGCTCGATTTGTGTACAAGCAACATCATGTAGCTGTAATACTGCTGAAACATATCGGCTCATGATATTGCCAAAACTGTACAATCGACTCTGTTTTTAGCAGAGATTTCTCATGGACGTGGAAAGGGTTTTGTCGCTCCTATTTAAGACTCGCTGATAGAAATAGTGATGGTACAAGGTGTTCGTGAAGTAGTGAGCGTATCCTACTCCACAGGTGGGAACCGTTGTAAATACATGCAAAGGATGGTAAGTTGTTCGGGATAATAATAATAATATTATTATATCGGGAACGTGTGGTACAACTAAAGTCAAAATTTGCATCTGACTGCAGTTTAATCATTGAGGCGTCAAATTTGGAAATGACTTTTGAAAGCTTTTCTTGATTCCTTGAAATTTGTAACCTTGATCAAACAATTTCTTTGTAACGCTCTTTGAAATAATGGTGAAAGGCGTATGCTCGATTGTACCTGAAAAGTTGTCAAATATAATCAACCGCTATTTATATTCCTCAACATGGAGGAAAGGTTGGCTATTAGAAAATTCAAATCACCCAAAAGCATTTAGGGGATTTGATTATCACACTGTATCTGCGCTCACCATAATATGAAACAGTTGAGGCGATCTCAATTGTCTCCTCTTTGAAAGGTCACGTGGGAATTGTCCATTTGGTTACTGAAGAATATCAGATCATCGACATGCCTGCAGCTTAAGTTAAACTTCATGGTCAATTTATCTTGTTTCATTTTGCAATCCAAAGCAGATTTGTTTTATTTGATCCAGATGCATAAAGAAACAGATCCACAAGGAGGGAATCACAATTGGTGCCCATGGGGAAGCCCACTTCTTGTCTAAACACACCATTCCAGCTTTTAGAGTCTGAATTTCACAAATTCCAAGGGTAAAATCGAACATGGTCTTAGCACGAAGATTCCAAAGAGCGTAATACTACTTTTATTCAAAGTGATTGCTGTCATTCATTAATTTCCAAATTTGATGCATCTATGATAAAAATGATGCAAGTATTTTGCCCTAACAGGTTCAGGTGACTGGTGCCACCGGTGGGGCAGGATAGCTCACCTTGTCGTCACACACCTTTTGTACACCCCCCGACACCGCCCCACTGGGTCCGCCTATGGTACAGGATGTGCTAGTCTTTTGCGAACACCAGGTGCCATCACTACTTGTTTGTGATTTATAAACACATGCTGATAATATAGTCGGAATCGTACAATCGACTGATTTGGCATATATCTGTTATTGCTATGGAAACGTTTTTGTGGAATATTTTATTCCAACAACTCATTTACTTTCGATTTCGAATAAGTGTGAATTTATAAGGTTAATTTTCGACATCTATTTAAACAAGGTCACTGAATACGTTTCAACAAAACACCGTGGAAGTCTTAAATCGTTTCTGTAATATCGTCTAATTTGAATAAAGTTCATCGCCTTTACGTTCTACAACGTGAACTCAGTGTCCTGTAAAATAGGTTTTGAATGTTGGTAACATTTTCCGGTGAAAATAGAAAGTGGTGCAATCTATCTACCACTGGTGTGAAGGCAAACACCGTGCAGTAAAGAGACAATTATCTACCTACTTTACACACACACACACACGAGATATAACATAGGCTTCGAGTCATCAATACTTTCCTTCTTCAAAGGCGTATTTTGGTGTTTCTGCTTGAAGTGATAATCATTACGAAATCCTGTTTCTGTGACCGGCACTTAGACGTCGAGTAGGAGGATAGAGCCTTGTGGTACGTATCACTGCCATTCAGTAAACCTGTGACAATGTAACATTGATCCCGTGCCTGTCTAAGATCTCCAGACGTTAAAAGTTGATACTTGTTGTTAACCAAGTGCTCGGGATTATGTGTAAGAGGATGAAAGATGAAAGGCTTGGAGTATATTGAGTCGTAGTGAGTGGTTGTGTCAAGGTATCTTAGTGAACTTGCACTATAAAAACGATATGTGCCATGGCTAATAGCGGAGACAGAGACAGAGACAGACACATAGACACACGTGCATACACAGAGACAGACTCATAAACATACAGACACAGACACAGACAGAGACACACTCACAAAAATACGGAAATACTCAGACACAGACACACACAGAGAGACAGACTTATAAAAATACGGAAATACTCAGACACACACAGGCACAGACATACACAGAGACAGACTCACAAAAACACAGACACAGACACACACAGAGACAGATTCACAAAAATACAGACAGACACAGGCACACACAGAGACAGACTCACAAAAATACAGACAGACACAGACACACACAGGCACAGACTCACAAAAATACGGAAAGACACAGACACACACAGGCACAGACATACAGAGAGACAGACTCACAAAAGTACAGACAGACACAGACACACACAGGCACAGACATACACAGAGACGGACTCACAAAAATACAGACGCAGACACACACAGGTAGATACACAAAAACAGACACACACAGGCAAATACAGAGACAGAATCACAGACACACAGTCAGACACAGACACACAGACAGACACAGACAACACAGAGACAGACACAAAAACACAGACACACGCTAGTGCACAGACAAAATCACACAGGCAAATACGCTCTCACACACAGGCACACGTACGCACATACACAGAGACGGACACATCCGTATACACACAGACACACGTACACGCAGGCACACCAATGAAACAATCTTGCACATGAAGTACACCCCCGCCTACCCTACAGTATCGCCACAGCGTTGGATCTGACTGGCCAGATCGATGCCGTCAGACTGCCAACTAAGGAGCCTAAGCACAGATAATTATTCGAATATGGTTCCTCTTATGCATTCTACATAACGGTCTGATGCTATCGCTGGGTTGCATGTCGTCATCGCTAGGCTGAGATCCATCTTCATGTTATCTGAGAGGGATTACATCGTGTTCCGAGGCCAGTGGAAGATAAATCCTTCATTACTGCTGACGTGGTCAAAATGATTAGTGTCTCGCTCCGAAATTAGCATCCATATACATATATTGCCGAAGCCTAGTTATGAAATTCCTCTCGTATGACGAACGGCCGGCATGAAATAGTATCCGGATCATTATACTGAGACTGTACATATTTATCTGCGCTGGAATATGTGTTTTAACACTGCAGTTGAGCATGATCTAATGAGTCGGATCTTACGAAGGTCGGTTTAAGGTTCTGATGACAATCTATACACCTGTTGCCTGTTGGGTAACACACTAAAGTCCGGTTTTAGTGAAGTCAAATTGACTACTAATATTAGTTCGTTGTAACGGTATTGGCATAAACTATAAGCCAGTGGCCGCGACAACAACAACAACAACGGCAGCAACAAAAAACCTAAATAACCGTTATATCCGACAGTTCGTTATGCATGTGTTCCTTAGAAATGTAGTTTACTGTGTGAGTGAGTGAGTTAAGTTTTACGCTGCACACAGCAATATTCCAGGTATATGGCGGCGGTCTATAAATGATCGAGTCTGGACCAGACAATCCAGTGATCAACAGCATAAGCATCGATCTGCGCAATTGGGAACCGATGACATGTGTCAACCAAGTCAACGAACCTAACCACCCGATCCTGTTAGTCGCCTCTTACGACAAGCATAGTCGCCTTTTATGGCAAGCATGGGTTGCTGAAGACCTATTCTACCCCGGATCTTCACGGATCAGTTTACTGTGTACAAAATATAGTTTTAATTGGATTAAACTGGCTGATTATTTTATAACAGAACTACTTTCCTACTATCCCATGTAGTTGTGTTAATTGGTTTGGAAGATCCGGGTTTGGATTGGTCTTCAAGAACCGTTGCTTGTCGTAAGAGACGACTAAGGGGCGGATCGGGCGGTCTTGCTAGCTGATTGGTTGACACATCATATCCCAATTGCGTAGATCGATGCTCATGCTGTTGCTCACTGGATGTTCTGGTCCAGACTCGATTATTTACATACCGCCGCAATAAAGATGGAATATTACTGAGTGGGACGTTAAACATCAAGCGAACCAAATCATAGTTTAACTGCTTTTACTGAGCAAAACACAACAGAAGTTTATTCAAAAAGAAGACTTGAGCTACAAGCCCTCCTTCTACAATTTACCGACACCGGATGGAGGGAATCAACAGCAATCAATAGAAGCATTATTTGATATATTTTACTGTTACTTGAATGAGGTATTATTATTACATTTTATGAACTGTTTCTAAACATTATTCGGGGCGGTCGGGTAGCCTAGTAGGTAAAGCGTTCGCTCGTCACAACGAAGGCCCGGGTTCGATTCCCAACATGGGTACAATTTGTGAAGCCCATTTCTGGTGTCCCCCGCCGTGATATTGCTGGAATATTGCTCAAATGGCGTAAAACCATACTCAGTCAGTCAGTCTAAATATTATTCAACTGTTAAACTTTGGACTTGTTAATAAGAAATCACACTTATCCTCCATAGTATTAGTGTGAGATTGTTTACAAACATCGCAATATCTTCTCTGGTTGTATTGGTGTAAATACCAGCTTCTATTTTTAACTTGTAAGCGGATGATTACGTATGGTACCTTTCGTATTGTGAGCGGATATTCTGAGTAGAGTAATATATTTTCTTAAGTCCCGATGTAAAACATCTAAGTAGATTCCGTAACCTAAACAGCTTTGCTATTACCATAAAGATAGAGGTAAGGTGCTTTAGGTATTTTACAATTCTATTCTTGTATACAATTACCTATACGTCTTTACTAAAACATTACACAAAAGGTAACTGGGTTTACAATCAATGGATTTAATCATACGTCTGAAAAGCAGTGTGTACACAGTAATTAACACACGAATTGAAGCGTAAACCCAAACATTTGGTTATGTAGAGGTGGTAGCAATCGTTTGTTTAGTAGCCAACGCTTATAAGTAAAGCTATGTTTGGTCTGCCGAAAAGCTAACGCAATATCCCGCCTAATTTCCGCGGCATTGTCATTACACGAACACATATTAGTAATGCATACATACAACATCTAAATGTGAATAATATTCACATATAAAGATGAGATCTTGCTGTCTGGGACTCTTGTACCAGATCGATATTTTCAAGTTATTTGCACCTTTTGCCCTTGTCATCTTGCTCGCCGCCCACGTAGGGTTGTTCCGAACGCCGATCTTGGGGTTTGGGGGATATTTGTGTTTGAAGGTATTTTGAGGGCAGTGCCGTTGTAACGTTTGTTTCCAGTTTACACTATGTTCCTCTACTCTAGGTACTACTGCTCACCCGTGAAGATCAGGGTTAGAATTGATCTTCAGTATCTCAGTCATATGTTTGTCGTAAGAGGCGACTCACGGGATCGGGTAGTCAGGTAAAAACAATTGTTTTTAAATATATAGAAGTGCAACACCACCCATGGTCTTCGGACCCGGAGGCGAGGTGAAATTGGGTTTAACGTCGTGCTTGAGAAGATTTCGCTCATATGACGACGTGCATGC
>VKKT01000253.1:162618-182677 GCA_008038995.1 Haliotis laevigata
TGAAGCTGGTTTTATAGTGCTAGCCCACGGAGATACCATGCCGCAGTGAAGCATAAATACCCAACTCAGACACAATATACTGACTCCGAGACAACCAGTCCTTGTTGTACCCATTACTGCCGAGCGCCAGGCAGGGTCCAACAAGTACCATATTTTAACGTCTTTTGGTATGACGCGGTCTGGGATCGAACCCGCGCCCTTCCGCTCTCTGGGCGGACGCTCTAACCACTACACCGAGGAGGCGGTCTCTTCGGTCCCGGATTTTCGGTGTGACCACTATCATCGTATATACTATATTGTCACAATTACATATCGCTCAGTATGGTATGATCAACTTAAAGTGGGGTGGTGGGATAGCCTAGTGGTTATATCATTTGCTCGTACCACCGATTCCCCGGGAAGACCCTAGCTCCATTCTCCATATGGGTTAAATGTGTGAAGTCCATTTCTGGTGTCCCCCACTGTGATATTGCTGGAATATTACTAAAAGCGGCGTAAAACTAAGCTCACTCATTCAACTTGAAGTGAACATGTTGTAGATTCTATTACCGTTTTATACACAACTACAATTGTAACAAAGTTTAAGTCTAATTCTTGTCTGTTTGTTCAGCAATATTCCAACTATCTGACGGCGGTTTGTAAATAAACGAGCCTGGACAAGACTGTCCAGTGATCAACAGCAAGAGCATCGATCTACGCTTGTGTGAATCAAGTCAGCGCGCCTGACAACCCGATCGCACAAGTCGCCTCTTACGCCAAGCGTTGGCTACTGAAGACCAATTCTTAACCGGATCCTAACGGGTTTAGTAGCTAAAGACGATGTCCTCTAGTAATCGACTCTGTGCAAGATAAGGTACTGATCGATATCATGTCCATCGATCCACAAAAGTGGGATGCAATGACCTGTTTAAATCAAGCCACACGAGGCCGAGTGAACAATATTTGTACACGTTAACGTACCTTAGCTTGTATGGTAACGGACATAATACCAGTATTCAACATTTCTGTCAACGTGGATAATAATTATCTTGTCACTGAAACATTGTATTATATCGTACTGTTATTGACGTTGAAGATTTCGCGAAATTATCAAAACCTCTGGATTTATTGCTCAATTTACTTGTCATAATCCACAGTGTTCAGAATAATGGTATTTGGAAAACTAATAATTACGCAATTATATAAAGGTTCATCGATTTCATATGGGTGATTTGCCCTCACGTGCGTGATATTTATTGCAAAACTGTGCTACAACATTTGTAGGACGTGGACCCGTGAAGATCCGGATTAGAATTGATCTGCAGCAACCCACGCTTCTCGTAAGAGGCGACTAACGGGATCGAGTGGTCGGGTTCGCTGACTTGGTTGACACATGTCATCGTATCCCGATTGCGTAAAATGATGCTCACTGGATTGTCTGGTCCAGACTAGTGTACAGACCGTCACCATTTAGCTGGACTATTGCTGAGTGCGGCAAACAAACAAACAAACAAACAAACAAACTATGAATCAAGTTAAGATAAAGATGCTACAAAACAAAAAGACAAAACACTTTCCATGATGGTAAGAAACCGCAAAGACAAACAAGCTGCAGCCCATATTGATAAAGTCCTAATTAGAGGATCCAGTAACGATAGACACCGACTGGGTATGTACATATTCTTAGAAACAAATCCGATTTCCTATCGGTAATCTTTTCTGAGTGGCCGAGAAGACAGCCGCAAGTATCTAAAAGGACGCGACCACTTGACCGTCAGAAATAGTGTCTGGGATTGAAGGCAAAATCACGTTCGACTCCTTGATCGGCAACAACTTTGCCGCTGGATAGTGGATGGAAGATCCCCTTGGTAATAGTTAAAGCGTTAATGGAAGGGCAACCAGTGCAGGCGTGACTACAGGTAGTTGGTCGTATACGGAGGAAGTGGACAATCAACAATAAAGGATTATAGCCTGGACGTCAGAACAATGATCCAAGGACATGCATTGCCGTTAGGAAGATGTACCGAGTGGCAGGATCTGAAGTAGCATCAAGAGTACCAATATCCCCAAGTGTAATCGTCAGAAACATGGCGTGACAGGAGCTTCTGTCTCATTGTACAGTGAGGACGGTGGGTAGGTTAATGGTTAAATTGTTCGCTCGTCATGCTGGGAATCCGGTTCGATTCTCCTTATGGGTACAATGTGTGAGGCCCATTTCTGGTGTCCCTGTCGTGATATTGCTGGAATATTGCTAAAATGGCCTAAAACTAAACTCACTCACTCACTCACTCATTGTACAGGATGGTTACATAGGATTCGGGTCCTGTAACCTCAATTAAGTTGTCCAAATAGATTTAAAATGTGGTTAGTTAATCTATTTTTGTCCCATCATACCGTGTCTACATATTTCGAATCAACGCGGGCTTTAATACATCTAAATTATCAAAATTATGAAATTAATAAATTAATGGGGAAAATATGTACACCGAATGTTTTTGTGCAATAAAAAGATCTGTGTTGGTTTGACTGTAGCTGCGTGACCATCATGCGTTCCTGCAACAGTTTGGTTGAGGAATATAGAGTGTAAACAGATTGGTTCCACGGAGACTGGATTAAAAAGTCAGTTTACTCAGTTTGTAATGTAAATTTGTGTAAACAGTTTGTGTAATATACATTATTTGTAATTGAAAATAGTTGTAAAATGACATATATTTCGATATATTTAAACAGTTTTGTCCAACTGCTGCAATAACTATTTAAGTTTTATATATAATTATATATTTTCAATTTAAATTAAGACATATGATAAAATCGACAGAGAGTTAAAAATTCTTTTGTCCCTCTGTTAGAAATGCCCATGTGTTGATGACATTTTACGAACAAAAAACCCCTCATAATAGATGTTACATTTGAAAACGTTATAAATGGCATTTCGTATGCACAGATCGCGTCAATAGCAAATTACTACAATGGTATATATAACTTTAACTTGTCACCTCTGGAATTAAAATAAAGTACAAACAATTTTAGTATTTCAAATATGAACTGCTACTAATACTAATGATACTAAATATTTCGTACTTGAATATTTTAGGACACTGCATTCCTGGAGGGCGGGGGCGTAGCTTGATGGGGAGAGCGTTCGCTCGTCAGTTAAATTCCGGGGTAATATGGGGATAATGGGTGAAGCCCAGTTCCGGTGTGCCCCGAAGTAATATTGCGGGAGGTTTGCTAAAGGTGGCATACAATTCTAACTCGCTCACTGTGACATAAAGATCTCTACGAAATTCCATTAGGAATAAAATATTATTATCATGTATCATTCGGCGTGTCGTTGTTTGAGACATTTTTCAATCAGTCAGTCTTTATTTACAGTACTAAAAAGTCAATAGGCCTATAGCACACTTTTGCATACAGTAGCAGAGGGTGCAATAGAAATAAATACATCGTAAATAATATCCGTCTGTAATGCAGAGGATCTGATATTCATTGCATGTATATATGCATTGCTAGATGCTTTATGACTGTTGGATTTTGGGATGACATGAGAGTATAGAATTTGTCTATTCGGGGTTCAATATTTCTGTATGTATTCTTTTCTGATATTTGTATACAGTGGACAAACAAGCAAGAAATGGTATTCACCTTCTTCCTCCTGATAAGTACAGATTTATTTTTGTTTGTATGTTTAGATGATTATGGACGATATTTCTTTAAGGGACAATTTTCCAAGATCCAATGCCAAATGCCCATACGATATAATTAGTGCCTTGTATGAAACTGAGGTATTTGAGTCATCAGGATAATCTTTTAACTTAATTGATACTCATTGAGATAAAGATGGATTTCTATTGTAACTAAGACAATTTGGAAGAAAGATTTGTAAGGGTTTGTTTGATTTTAGATTGTCTTAGAGAAAACGTTATGAGTAATATTAGCATTACGTACGTTTGCTATTTTTCACACATTCTTATTACTTGCCCAGTTTGTTTAGTGAGTGAGTGATATTAACCTTTCTGTGTTCTTGTTCTTGTCGCTAAATATGTTCCAGATACTACATAAAATAGCAACTCATCTACTGTTTGTTTACCCGTGTTGAACCGGGTTTGAACTAGTCTTCAGCAACCAGTACTTGCCGTATGAGGCGACTAATTTAACTAACGTGACTAATGTTATTGGTGGTCTGTCTCGCTTATTTGATGTATGTCATTGTATCCCAAATGAGATCATGTAAATCACTGGATTATTTGATCCAGACGCGTATATTTACCGACTGCCGTCATATAAGAACAACGCTTAGTGCGGCGTTAAACAACTCTGAGGGAGTGAGTAAATTTAGTTTTACGCCGCACTCTGCCAGCTATATGACGGCGGTCTGTAAATAATCGAGTCTGGACCAGACAATCCCGTGATCAACAGCATGAGCATCCATCTACGCAATCGGGATACGATGACATGTGTCAACCAAGTCAACTGTCCTGCCCATCAGATCCCGTTTGTCGCCCCTTACGACAATCGTATTAATATAACATAAAAACAGGGAATTTTAGGACTTCACAGGACAGACAACTTAGAACTTAGTCTAGTCCACTAAAGGCTTGCTTTAGATATGTTCCGCCCTGATCTAATCAATGTGGACGTCTATATTCACAGAACGACATAGTCGTATGAAATAGTAATGATGTACATGTTTTGTGTCCGCTTCTCCAACAACTTGCACATCGACCTTGGTTTCAATGAACAATTATTACATTAAAACTGCGTGAATGCAAAGTGTCTGAGTACCCTTTGTTTTCCTTTAACGCGTTAAAATGAATAATACATCTTAACTCATGTGTTGCCCTGGAACTAATTTGTTCCCAATTGTTAACTGAGCTACAAGGCGACAAAACCAGTTACTTTTCGGAGAAGCACCTCATCAATAATATATCGGCAAGCTTAATAAAGTTTTCAGTGCAAGGCTGAAATTGGCATTTCACTTACATGTAAACACCCGATAGCTGTTTAGTCATGTTTCAGCAAGCATTGTCTGTCCTGCGACCCGTACAGTACACTCTTGGCTGGTCACATTCTGGAAATTTGGTTCTGATTGAGTGAGTGAGTTTAATTTTATGCCATTTTAGCAATATTCCAGCAATATCACATAGGGGGACGCTTTAACCACCAGGCTATCCCATCGCCCCAAATTATGGCTTTGGGCCCAGGGTGCCGTTGTATAAAGCGATCTTAGCGGTAAGGTGACCGTAACTCCTTGACCTTTACATAGACTTAACGTAGTTTTAGCGCTAAGGTTGTTTTGTTCAAGGTCAACCTGTTTCACAAAGCGATCTTTGCGCTACGACTGGTGTAGCTCTAGGTTATAGTCTAAGAGATAAGATAGTCGTAGCACCATGATCGCATAAAGGCGGCCCTGAAAGAATAAGTACTTCGAGTGTGTTGGTCCTGGTATGTCAATTCTAGTCAAGTATTTGCTGGCATCGATTATTTACATGCCATCGTGAATCAACTTCGACATTAGTGACTTGTCTAGTATTATATGGGAGGGGAGGGGAGGGCGGTAGGTCGGGTCTTGCGACTGCACGATATTTTACTGACCTTAAAAAGTTTATGAAATATTATTTTATGTGCCAATGCCCCCCTTGCCCCAAAATAGCGAAAAATTAAATTAAATTAAATTATTTAAATAAAATAAAAATAAATAAGTAAATACATAAATAAATAAATAAAATAAAATTGAATTGAATTGAATTAAATTGAATTGAATTGAATTAAATTAAATTAAATTAAATTAAATTAAATTAAATTAAATTAAATTAAATTAAATTAAATCAAATAAGTGATGAAATGAATAATAAAGAGGTAAAATAAAAATATAAACTGACCAGTCCCCTAAAATAGTTTAAATGTTTTGAAATTCATAACCTATCATGGCTGCCCCCCATCACCCCGCTAATCTCACCCGTCCACCTTTTCGTAAATAACCATGCAATGCCGATCACATGACGTTAATCATGATGATGATGTTAACCTGGTTTTGCCACTCATGTTATAACGTCGACCAGATATCTTATATATCATGCATGTGCCATTCATTACGGTCGTTTCGCATACAGTCTCCAAGTCGTTTCTCTGAAAACCACCGTTTCCGTAGAAATGATTTATTTATGACACACTGTTTCTGTTTTAACACGGCCTCACATGACCCCACTTGTCCGAGATCTATAGCTTCCGTACTGTTTAAGAGAGGATCGCAGTTCCAGGTACTCATGCCATATCGAGTGATTAGGATATGTTACCATCGATTTGATGGTGGATAAGAACTGTCGTATCAGATAATATCCAGCTTACCAGGACATCTAAATGTTAGTTTTTTAGATATAAAAAAATAAAACGATGAAAAAATTAATATGAATTGACCAATAAAGGGCAGTATGTCAAATGGGGATGAAATCTGCTAAAAATCGTTGTTTTTGAGTGAATTACGTCTCTTGCTTAACGTTGGTGGCTAGGGTGACATAATATTCAAGGCCCTGTAAACACTTTTAAAAAGGTTTTATTGTAGACATGAAGACGATCAAAGTTAACACGTCACTGTCCGAAATGACGTAATTCACTATTTTGAGTCGATATACTTGAGTTGCCCTTACATGTGTTTGTGACAGGCGCAACCGGTTGGGCAGGATATGCTAATCTTTTCCCCAAAACCGTTACCCAGACTAAAAGTGAAACACATGTTTACGATGTTGTCAGAATCGTAAGGGCTTTCAGCAGAAGCATATTTCTTCTGTTTATGTAATACCTTCTTATGAGATTTTGGCACAAATATGAAATTAAATAAACCCCAAACAATCCCAAATATAAGACAAAAAGCAAACTACAACGAATCTGCAGACCAAACTGTTGTTGTTGAGCAAACATCACACAAGTGCCTATTATGCATGTGTCGCTGTGGACATTCCCGGATATTATTGATAACGACATTTCCGACGTCGTTAACGTGGACGTGAGGAACAACCTGACACCGTAGAAGTCGTAACACAAGGGAAAACGATGTCCGTATGCAGAAGAGGCAGACCTAACGGCGTCACCGGAAAGTCCTGGGATAACCATACGGAGGGACTAACCATCATGGCCGTAAGCCTCTGAAGCCACAGTTGTCTTGGAACCAGCATATGTTTATGGCTGTGTGGATTTATTGCCGCTTTCCAAAATAAACCCCGTCAGGTTATAGAACAATTCTCTCCATTGCGCAGGACGTAATAGGCAAAACGGTAAAATTATTGGAATGGATCACTGAAAATCACTGCTGGAAAGGGGATTAGGATTTCCTGTTCTGGCGGTACCGCTGCCACTCATACGATTTTTATGATGTATGTGTGTGTTGCGTAGGAAGCACAAGCAATTCTGCTGCTGTTCGCTTCGGTCTGTAACCCGTGAAGATCCGGGTTAGAATTGGTCATCAGCAACACATGCTGGTCATAAATGGCGACTAACGGGATGAGGTGGTCAGGCTCGCTGACTTGGTTGACAACTGTCGTATCATATTTGAGTAGATCGATGCTCATGCTGTTGATCACTGGATTGTCTGGTCCAGGTTCGGTTATTTACAGACCGCCGCAATAAAGTTGGAATATTGCTGAGTGCGGCGTTAAACAATGCACGCCTCGGACTGCCTTCGCGACGCTGTTAATATATTCATGACGACATTCCAACTGCGACTAACGGCAGTACGTCATATATATACTGAACAACATTAGAAACGCACCACCCATATAATACGAAATATCCTCGTCAGACTAAAATGTACCCATGATATCTGAGTATCATCGGTGCATTTTAGTGTTGGGAGATTCGGTTTAGTCTCCATGCGCCTACATCTCATTTCGCCTACATCCCATTTCGCATACAAAAACAATGTAGGCTAATTGGGATTAAAAAATGCACCCCCTTCTCTTATATGAACCTGACTCACTGGTCAGTGCCATACTAATTAGGTAAATCTTCCAAATGATCTTTACTCATGTCTGAATTACTTTTTAACGACACACATTTTGGAAAAAGTAAGCATAAAAGGATAATGAATATTAAATACTTTCTGACGAAATTGGACTTATAGCCTATTAGTTATATCTGCAATTTCCAAAATTTAGAAAATTTGAATAAACTAAAAATTACAGTTAAATGTAAACTAGAAGATGCGTATAAGCAAGTGTGGTTGTCTACGATAGTACATTCATCAAAAGATATCTTATTTAACTCCTTATCTAACTTGTTCAAAGGCAGTGTTACGTTATGAAACAGCAAATCATACCTTACCCATTGAAACAGGCCGCTGGAGCAATATTCAAAAACATGATAGACTATGTACACTTTGTAATGGTTATGACATTGGCGATGAATCTCATTATTTTTTTATTTCTTCTCACTTTATAAATAAAAGCCATATCTTTATTCCAAACCAAATTTTCATAAAATGTATAAACAATAAGAAAGGTATTCTCAGAAAACTCTGTTTATTCTGTTATATTATCATAAATGTTTTAAAGAATCTTCGGTAAAAATGCTGCATCTAAATATTTCTATTATCTTTATGCAATGTATTTGCAGATAGATTTGCAATCTATCCATATATATATATAATGCATTACTTATTTATCTGTATATATGAAGTACTCGACTGCACATACATTTTATATAACTATATGTATAAATTTGATTGTAACATGTTTGTAACCTCATATGGCGCTGTCTGCGGCCTGTCTGAAATATAGTTCAGTTCAGTTCAGTTAAAATAAAATGAAAGGGATTAATGCACAAGCTAAATTGTAAAAGCAATGATGATATGTAGTTAATTTCTCACTGTAAAATACTCAGTTGTTATAAGGATCTGTAGTTCAGTAAAGAGGATTGGTGCATCCACTAAGAAGTTAAAACAAGGTTATAATAAAATACTCAGTTCTCTGTTACCAAATGGCTTTAAACCAACTTAACCATATAAACTGGAGCGTTCGCCAAGCGCTGTGAGTCACAATGGCTAACCTGCCACTAGTTTACCATTGCGTAATCAACAGTCAACAGACCATGAAATGTTGTTTTAAGACTGTAGGCGAATTGGGATGTAGGCGAAATGAGAACATGCCGGGCGTTTCTAATGTTGTGCAGTATAGTATATAATTTAATAGGATAATGGTGGGCCATAACA
This sequence comes from Haliotis laevigata, assembly GCA_008038995.1. NCBI lineage: Eukaryota > Metazoa > Mollusca > Gastropoda > Lepetellida > Haliotidae > Haliotis > Haliotis laevigata. Next base: position 171,800 of record VKKT01000253.1, read on the forward strand.
GCGGAGATTCCTTAAGATCGCGAAAAAGGCTTTGTTGCTTAAATCCAAGAGGACAAATTGAATCTTGAAGTCATTAAACGTCAAACATGGATTAAAGTGTACTTTGAATTTTGTTGTTAATATTCAAACTCTCACCGGAGGAATAATGTCTTGCGTGTGTAACGACACCTTGGGTGTTGCAGAGTTGGAGGTTCCGCGTTACAGCGGTTGTACATGTAGCGTATTTCCTGTGGTTGATGAAAGGAGTTTGATCATTGCATTATTTTATTGAATATTTTTGTGTTAAGCGATAATATACATCGATCTTTGACATGCGAAAATCAATTCTAACCACTTAAATATCAGCACAAGCTCTTACCCAGATCTCTTCTGTGCGGCAAAGAAACTATTGTTCAGTGAGAACATGTACTGCGTGATTTACCTGTAAGTAAGTACATGTACCTGGAACTAATTCACCACTTCTGACTTTTATCTTCAAAAAAGAAGGGAACACTCGGAATTAACGAGTAAGAGAATGTGGTTTTACGACGCTTTCATCAGTGGGGACACCAGCAATGAGTTTCACACATTGCACCCATGTGGGAATTCGAACCCGGATCTTCGGCGTAACGAGCGAACGCTTTAACCACTAGGCCACCACACCGCTTTAACCACTAGGCCACCACACCGCCCCCCTAGTTATAAGTTTATACTTATAATTGCACGATGACTAAATAGGAACAGGCAAAATATTACAGCCGGCAGTGAAGTATGACAGTAGAGGTTAAGGCTGCCAACGATTATAATTGAGTGAGTGAGTGAGGCTTTGAACAGCCTAACAATATCAGGGTGGCGGGCACCAGAAATGAGTTTCAAACATCAGGGGAATCAAACCCGGCTCTTCGGCGTGACGAGCGAACGCTTTAACCACAGCGCCTTGTGCATGCACTAGTGCGTGGATATGTGCGCTATATAAATATCCAATAATAATAATAATAAAAATAACCACCTGGCTCCCCCATCGTCCTCAGCGAGGTTTAGGATGAGTGATAGAGGTAACAATGGAAAGTTCAGGGCGTAATATCACCATGATTTGTCCATGTTTTGCTCACTCCACGAGACATACATCGTACGAGTCTCACAAAGCCGATTTCAGGAAGTCTATCCCACTCCTATTACAAGTTCTCATCTCCTAGCTAGTTCATTCAACGTGGTCGGCGGTCTCCAAGGCGCGTTCAGTCGGGGAAAGGTCAGAACTCATTGCTGGCCATGGTATTCTATGGAAGTTGTGCTGATGGAGGCGACTCTTGGCGAGTCTTGCCACGGGGCGTTATCGTCAGGACTGGAAAAGAATACGCCGACACGCCAAGCAAACGGGACAACAAAGAGTGTTGCATGTTGTCCTGATTGCACCATCCAGTGACTCGTCCTTGCACAATGTGGGTTGGCTCAGTGACGGCGAGGCTACTGACACAATAACAGCCAAGACCGCAATGAGGTCACCGAGACGTTCATGTCGACCTCGTCAGACACGACCTCGCCTTCTAGAAAATGCATGTGAATCGGGACTCATCAGAAAACATGACAATTACCCTGTGTCGACCATGGACATACCATTGGCGTCTGTTGGCAATGTGACGATTTGTAAGGGACGTCACAACAACGTGGTCGTCGGGCACCGAGATGAGTTGCATGGAGTTGCATTGTCACGGAGCCGTGCTCATTAGCCTTGCTCCAAGGCTGTAGTGAATGCTTAGCCCAGGGATGTAAAGCAATTCTATCCTTTAAAGAAGCAAGTCTAGATAAGGGGCCAGTTAGTTAGAGGGATATATATTTTTTAGAAATCATCATTAAAACTATTATTACCTTACTGACTTGCGCAATCTATGTGTTCATGAAATCAGGGTTTTTATATAATATGTGTATTACTAAAGTAATTCCAGAAAACGAGGTAAAACTTCAGTTATATCATCAGCAGCCAAATGTGAACTTAAAGCCAGCCAACTTCAAGACAAACAATCTACGGGATCATAGCTCCAATCGACACTGGCAAGAATCGCTGATGTACAGACCATGAGCAAATACAAAAGATGATTATCAAAGCAACAGCATAACCGCTATTACTAAACATGGTTGAAACATAGCTGAAACTGCTGTATCTGACAAGATGCAGACGGAGCAACCACGGCTTCCTTTGTAAGGGAGAAATGAGCAGTGGCAGGCTGCTCTCCCAAATATGTCTCTCGGACAATTAAGACCTGGCGAACACGCCAGAAAAAACCCTAGTCTTACAGAATAGAGTCAATTGGACCGAGTTTCTAGAGTTCTAGAGTAATCAGGTTCGTGACCTAAAGAGTATCTTCAGCGACAATAAATACTAGGCAATCCTGGGAAGACTGGTTACCCACAGATTACCAGAAAAAAGGGGCAGGGTATATGACCATCTTGACAATAACCTAATCCAAGTAACACCAAGTCAGTACAAGCTCAAAAAAGCTCATTATTCAATTACTAGCGAAACTTAGTTTCCACCTGACCTCACAGTCCCAGTACAACCCATAACGCCCCAGCAATACCTGGCACTGATTGGGCTAGAAAGTACCAGTGTTTTTTTAACACCTGGCGCACGGACGTCGGAGAGACCGACCAGCGGAATCTAGCAGGGACCTTCAAATGCTAAGGGAAATAACCAGAATTCTGTTTTCTGAAATGATTTCATTCCTGCTGACTATATGTACTAAAACGCTAGGGGATGTGGAGTAGCCCAATGGGTAAAGCGTTCGTCACGCTGGAAACCCGGGTTCGAATCCCCACATGGGTACATTTTGTGAAGCCCATGTCCTGTGTCCCCCGCGTGATATTGCTGGGATATTTCTGAAAGTGGCGTAAAACCTTACTCATTCACTCACCCAAAAAAAACCAAGGGCATATGTAAGTGCTAAACTGCAGAGATGAACTTAAGCTACCAAAAGGTGACGATAACCGTTTACTACCAAATATGTACAAAGGACCATAATTACATGGAACATATCGAAAGAAAACTAGATAACCCCGCTACTGCGTGAAAAGAAAGTCACTAAACCATTTTCAATGCACGAATACGTTTACGTATCCATACGAGATACCCTACAGCAAAATAATCAATGATGTGTTATTGAGTGAAATGTATGGACAACAAATTCCCTAATGAAGTCCTAATGAATATCAAGATGCCGAGTTGAGCCGATGTATGCCGAGTTGTGCCGAAGTGTGCCGATCTTTGCCGACAGTCGGCCAGCAATAACCGGGGAAGGCTATGAAGAGCCTTGTTTTACGACTCGGTGACACGTGTAACTTGTAATTTCTACTCCAGTCGCTTATCATGATTCAGGAAAATATCCAAACACACAAATACTTTCAGGAAAGTGTGTGGGTGTACGTATCCTTTATCTGGATTAAATTCAGCGAGCCTCTCTTGTTACTTTGTATATATTACCTACTTGATACCGCTTGTTGCGATGGCCGAGAAGCCTACCCGTCATCTGATAAAGGATTCATCCTTAACCACGTTATTCTTAACAAGATATGGAGAAAGATATTCCTGTTTCACTGATGTAAAAAACAAATCTGACTAAAGTCATAGAATATGTGAGCACTTGGTACGATCACGAGGGACAAAACCAGTAGAAATTATGTCGCTGATAAACTGCCTATCAAACAGAAAAAATGTCAACTATTTTGTCATCGAACTGAATGTTTCAATGTTAAGTGTTCAAGTCGGATTTCTGTTACATGTCAGATAGAAAAATGACACCATGAGATTTAATGTTATGATAAGTCAATTGTTAAGCTGCAGATGGTGTTTTCAACAGGTGTGGACAGTTGATAGCTGCAACATACCATACTCCGATACAAAATGTCACAAAAAACGATTTTGAATACCACAACATACCTAAAACTGGAGGCACCTTGACAAAAATATAAAATCAGTTGAGATACGCAAACAGGTTAAGCCAGCAAAGAATTGAAGTCACAGTAAAAAACCCATAACAAACTGTCTTGACTGAGTATTCGCGTCATCCAAAAGATGTAATCTACATGCAGTTTCTTAAGTAGATAGAAGCGACAAATTCATTTCCACATTCATAAGAAATATCTGCTAAAATCAGAGTCGATTGTACAATTGTGACCATATCACGAGCGTATATCTGTCTCATCAGTCACTAATATATGTAATGCAATACCTTATACACACCTTGCTGAAAACTGTAAGATTATACATGTAAAACACAACGCCAGAGAAGTCACTCTCGAATTTCTTCCGAAAGTCGTTTTCAATTGCGTTTAAAATGTGACAAGAGTTGTGAATGTAGAATAATAAATCATTCAAAATAATTGCTGACACCAGGTGTTTGCGAAACGTTTAAGCATATTCTGTTTACCTGAAGAACCCACCACACTGCATAAGAAGTGGAGCATATTTTGTTGTCGCCGCAGAGCTAGTACGCCTGCCATACAACGTCAACCACACAATGTCACAACTCTTACTCAGAAGTTGTTTGATCGAGGTTACCTCATTCAAGGCCTCAGTAAATCTATCAAAAAGTCTTTTGGTAGACATGTGGAAGACATTTCGAAATTTGATGCCTCTTTGACAAAAATGGTGCCCGATGCAATTCCCTATTTTGACGTGTTCCATATACTTCCCCGAAGACTTTGTACACATTTGAGACACCCGGTGCCAACGATGTCTGGAACACCCAGGATCATCATTATTTGATAGTGATTCATACACGCATGCCGCATGGTGACAATCAATGGGTTGTCGGGTCCCGACTCGATTGTTTACAAACAACACCGTACAGCTGTAAAGCTGCTGAAACAAGTACATACTCATGATATTATCAGGAATTGTACAATCGACTGTTTCTAAACAAAGATTTCTCATGGACATAGAAATATGATAATTTTATATTACGCGCAGAGATCCCGTTGTTTGAAAAAAGGGAAACACTTAAGCACATTTGTAAAAAACAATGAAACACTTTCCATGATGATAAGGAATCTCTGCTGAAAGCTCACTCCATTGTTTCATTCCAATTCTGGCATGTGCATGTGTTTGTGTTTATGAATCACTATCAAACAAAGATGGCACCAGATGTTAGGGAAATATGAAACAGATCAGACATTTACAGCCATAACCTTTCTAACCAATCAAAGTGATATTATATTTTTGCCACATATACAAGTTTTATATCCTAATGAAGCATCTTGAAGATTTCATGATTCAACAATAAACAGAGTATAATAAAAAATGAAAACAAATTGTTAAAACAGCCTTAAGAAGGAACAATTCTATGTGAAAAATGTGCATTATAAATAAGTACTTAATTGACGTGGCTATTTGTAACCATGCCAGTATATATTGTTTGGAACGTATCTGACCCCAATTCGTTATTTCTGAGACGGTGAATGAACGCCCATTCAATTAACGTTGTCTAAAATAGTTTGTTACAGAGGATTTAATAAGTTGGGTGTATAAGCTGGTCCACAACCACCTCACGTTCAGCATGAATGGTGGCTCACAGACAGCGTGTTCTTAAAATGGATTTTCGGCACAAATTGGATCCACGCAAACAGCGCCATGCCAGCGAGGGCCAGGCTTTGACTGATTGACGATTCAAACGCAGTGTTCTACACGCCACAATGCTACATGCAACCCACTTACCTCAATATAAATGTATATGAATCTGGCAGAAAAAATGATTAGATGTCTGGCAAATTACACATGCTCTATATGTTTCAATTCACTGTAATCTAATTGTGGAACTCACCCACGGCTGTAGATGCTGATGGGTTATTTGGGTCATTAGACCGAGGTTGCCGTATAACTAACGCACACCTTGCCTTCAATGGAAACAGCTAATTTCCTTCTCAGTGGCTTTCTCCTGAGTGTTTACTGGTGAACATTCCTTGGTTATAAGAATGGATACAGGGACTGAATTCGGTTATGCACATGGGAATGTTTGAATGTTGTTTAACGCCTCAATCAGCTATATGGCGGCGGTCTGTTAATAATCGAGTCTGGACCAGACAATCTAGAGATAAACAGCATGAGCATCTACTCATTTGGGATACCTCTCCATGTGTTAACCAAGTCAGAGAGCCTGACCACCGGATCCCGTTAGTCGCCTCTTATGACAAGCATGGATTGCTGAAGACCAATTCTAACCCGGGTTTTCACCCGCTTTGAATTGTTTGGAGGTGGACATATTGTTTTTGGTTTTGTTATGTAACGCCGTATTCAGCAATATTCTAGGTATATGGCGACGGTTTGTAAATAATCTGGACCATACAATCCAGGGATCAACAGCATGAGCATCCATCAGCGAATATTGTTATGATGGCGTGTCCGTTGGTTGGTGTTTCTGAAACACATGCTCATGGTAGCCTGAATTGTACAATTTCTTAAGATTTTGTAAATTGCTCTGTCGGTTATATGTTCTCAGTGCAGTAAGGGTCTGTTATTGAGTATGTCTTAGTTGAATGCTTTTATTGTTAATATCCACCTTTAGATTTGGTGTTGTACTAAAGACTGAATGGACGCACGCGTTGTTCTCTTGTCTTCTAATCAATGTCCGTTAATGCGCCAGATTCTGGGTAATTTGCATTACTATGTTATCAATTTCATGGTGTCATTATAATTACGAATAGAACACAATGTTCCCAATTGGTTGCAGGCATTTTCGACAAAGCAGTTGGACCAAACCCAGGAGGACACCTGATGTTTCATCAGCCCAACTGGCTATTCTGTAACTGCACAGTTCTATGTTAGTGTTGAATATTTGCCACTACCACAAAGGCATGTTCCCCATAGCAGCGGGACCAGAGACAGAAAGACAGCTAATTTGACATCGGTCCAGTTGGCTATCCAGTACAAACGTGTATAATTGGACGATATATGTTGGTATTTAACAGTTGCCACTACCATCAAGGCATTTCCCCATAGCAGTGGAACATAAGAAAGAAGGACACCTAATCTGTAATCAGTGCACTTGGCTGGCCAATATCAAACTGTGCAATCAGATTTTCTAAAATTTATGTTAGTGTTGAACATTTGCCACTATAGCTACCACCAAGGCATTTTCCCCATAGCAGCGGAACCGAAGAAAGAAGGACACCTTATCTGTCATCAGTGCACTTTGTTGGCAAATACCAAACTGTGCAATCAGATATTCTAAAATTTAATGTTGAACATTTGCCACTATAGTTACCACCAAGGCATTTTCTCCATAGCAGTGGAACCGAAGAAAGAAGGACACCTAATCTGTCATCAGTGCACTTGGCTGGCCAATACGAAACTGTGCAATCAGATATTCTAAAATTTATGTTGAACATTTGCCACTACCACCAACACATTTTCCCCATAACAGTGGAACATAAGAAAGAAGGACACCTAATATGTCATCAGTGCTCTTGGCATACGTTCCATGTTGTGTTGAATAGTTGCCACTACCACCAGGTTCGGCACCTTGGAGACTCGACTCAGGCTCTCAACGCCTTGGCATTTGTGTAAGCTTCGCATAACAGTTTGCCTCAAGACTAAGTGTGCTGTATTGAGTCGAAATGGCATCCAGCTGTGACACTTCTCACTTTTTCGCTTAACAAATGAAAACAACAATATTTTGATTTATGTACTAGACACACCAGTTTGTTGTCAATAGATATAGCAGGTAGGTCATAGCGACATTTTCAAATTTTACGTCGAAACGTTGAAGGAATAAGATATAAGTGAGAATATTGATGTCCACGTTGAGGGTGGTAGTCATTATTTGCGTGAGGATATGGTAAGCAGTTTTGGTTTTGCTCTAAGAAGATAAAAATATATGGATGGATAAATAAGGGCTCTCACAGTGATAGCGGGTTGTTCATCTATATATTGTTATCCTTCCTTCCTGCTCGAACTGAGAGAAACCATCATGTAATATTGTGCTATTTGCATGCTTCACAGCGAGGGGGTGACAAGCGGCTGGTGGAACAGCGCCGGCACGCACTTCAGGTGCAACTCAGCGCAGCCAAGAAGATGATCCCTACTACATGTAGTCAGGAAACACCCGTCGCTGTTCCAACAGCCGTTTGTGAAAATAGCACTATTACATGGTGGTTTCTTAAACAACTTTTTCCTTGATCGATCATAAAATGTCAGATTTCAGATCCTGTTGGGTACAGAGGTTTCAGGACCATGTGTCTTATTTATGTTTTGTGCACTTATCCCTATTTCGAGTTACTTAATCATTCATCGTTCTCATTTGAACCCAAACGGACTTTTATAAGAGGCGACTATGGATCGGGTGGTCAGGCTCGCTGACTTGGTTAACACCCATCGATGCTCATGATGTTGATCACAGGCGTAAAACCATACTCACTCACTCTTTCCTGCAGTTTCACCTCAAACGTAATACCCATTCTCTTTCTTGCCATAATGCACTAACTCAATGTTTCCACAATACAATAACTAGAAAAACAACCAAAAATGTTATTTCATAATTAGCCATATTGCAATATGTATTTTACCATGCTGAAGTTTCTGACATAACGCCCATCAAAATCTTCATTATTGTATTTATTTGTTTGTGTGTTCAATCATTGTTGTTTATTTGAAACAGATGCAAACATTCGATGCTTCATGTAGTTTTTTTTAACAATTCTTTATTTTCCACAGGTGTTCCCATTTAGAGGTACTAAATAAAAGCATGCTTTAGAAATATAACCTTTTGAAACAATTCTTTTATTGATGAATAAGTTCAAATACAATAAATTTGTTATATATGTTGTTGGGAACTCTTTCATTTTCTGCGTCACTACGATTCGCAGTCGTGCAGCTTTCAAATGGTTCTTTAGACATGATATTTATGATTTATGATAACTTGTTGGTAATAATATATTAATCCAAGCATCATAGGCTAAGTAAATAAAGATTAAGTACATCTTTGTTCAGTCATGTAACTTTAGGCATGACGTAGGAAGAACATGATGAGTGCACAGACCCATTTATTATATTGTGAGTGCAACGGTGACTATTAATATGGACACTCCCATGTAAAGAATCCTCTGTTTATACCTTCTGAAACGGTAGACAAATCTATCCGAGTAGATGTCCACATTATACTCATATGTTTATGAATCAATATCACACAGCAATGACACCAGATGTTACCGTGCAGGTCAGCATATCCTGGCCTACATAGGAAACGTTACTGTCAAATGCAAAACTGTCAAATTGTTTACCTGACAAAAAAAATAAATCTTCCAACCCGCCACACTAAAACAGAACACGGGAACATGTGGTACACGTTAAAAACGGAATTTGCATAAGACATCATTTTAGACATCAAATATGAAAATATCCTCCATATGTCTTCAAATTTTTTCGGAATTTTTCCTGAAGCTTTGAATGTTGTAACATGCTGCTAATCAAACGTCGTTTCAGTCATACGATGCTCTTTGAAATTTTCGTACAAAAGCATGGTGGATTGTATCTAAACATAATTGAGTACCTTAAGTAGTTTCTGCCATGAAAACGGATTGTGAGAAGTTCATCGGATAACATGACATCACTCCATTGTATGATAATTGTACATTTCAATTATCTTTCAATTCGACAGCATGTACCTCAGTATGCACTACATTATGTACCTCACACGTTATAGACGGAAGTGCAAAAGAAAGTATCCCGATATTTTTAAAACGTGTAACTGATGAGCTCCCGCAATGTATTATATTTTATTGATTGGTATCAAATGAAAATATGTTTTAGAAATACATAGTCATGTAAAAAAGATCTTTGAGTGATGGCTAAGCGCCAGTACCGTTAAGTCATTTATACATAATCTCTTCAAGACAGATCTAGTTTCTTTTGTCTTTCAGCTTACGCCAAATGTATTCCTTCTTAAAAGACCCCCATTATTGCAGACAAGACATTTTACAGTGCATTATTGTGTGTGTGAGTGAGTGAGTAAATGAAGTTGAGTTGGGTTGAGTTGAGTTGAGTTGAGATGAGTTTGAGTTGAGTTGATAAAGCCAAATTGAATAATAGCAAACAGTTGATAGGGCCGATCAGAGCAAATTAATGAGAATTAAAAACTAACAGCACCCTCTGAGACGCTTTTATAGTTAAAAATCAAATGTGGGAAGATTATCCAAACCGTCTATGAAAACATCTGACGCAATTTTTGGCAACCCGATCTATTAAACTAGCCATGAAGCCGTTAAAGGCTGTAAGTGATGAATATGCTGTTACGTTTTGGGCGCCGGGTAAATATGCAGCTTATGTAATCTTGCAGATTCGTGACTTAAGCATCCGTCAGTTTGTTTCTAAGATCTGTTACGACGTCAGGAAAGAAAACATTGGCACCTCGCATACAGACCGCATTCAATGTTATAATTGTTCAAGCAGGGGTTTTCTTTGGAAACATGGACATGATGTTTCTTACAAATACAGGTTTGACACGAGGCATGTTTGGAATTACCTAATTACTTTTGTCTTCCAAATGTCATGAAAAAAACCCTCACAGCATTGGAATAACAATCGTTCTCACAAACGCACTACCTGTTGATTTAAATGCCAAGAACGTGTCGGTGGGTGTGGTTGTTTGATGAGGGGGTTGGTGTGGTGTACATGTGGGTGGCTTTAGGTGTGTGGACGTATGGAGTGAGAGGTTGGTGTTGGTGGTGTGAAGGGAGTGTTTGGAGTGCGGTGTGTGTGTGTGTTTGTGGAGTGAGAGGATGGTGTTGGTGGTGTGAAGGGAGTGTTTGGAGTGCGGTGTGTGTGTGTATTTGTGGAGTGAGAGGTTGGTGCTGGTGGCGTGAAGGGAGTGTTTGCAGTGCGGTGTGTGTGAGTGTGTGTGTTTGTGGAGTGAG
>VKKT01000253.1:202139-217376 GCA_008038995.1 Haliotis laevigata
TTTGAGATGTCCCCCGCCATGACTGGCTGTTCCGTTTCTGCGGTTTCACCCCGCCGCGACAACGTTTGCGTTTTCAATGATGATAGTTTCTTAAACAACTTTTTTGGTGTTGTCCGGAAAATTTTTATATATAAGAAAGCTGTTGGGTATTAGTAAATGATAAACATGTATACTATTTATATTTTTGTAGCAATTTTGTACAATTATCAAATTTGCAATTCATCGGTCCGTTTCTGACTCAAACGGACCGTAGAGGGATTCCACAACCGCCTGAACCGGGGACTCCCACAACCGCCTGAACCGGGGACTCCCACATCGACACCCCAACATCTACCGATTTGTGGAGGTGATGAGGAAAGTTGAACACGCTGAGAGAGCGAAAATTTCCCAGACAGACTTTGGAGCAGCGCAGAGAAGCAGAAAGAGAGTGTACAGAGAGATGGAGCTTCGTTTGTGTTGCCTCAAGGAGCAGCTCAATCTTGGGCTGAAAACACCAATGTAGTTCCTTGACGCTGTGGGCCATCTCCTCAAATTGGGATAGAAACTTGTTTAAAAGACAAAAAATAACATTAAAATGTTAACATGACCTGCTGCTCATATTCATGTCACGACCAGGAAATCTGTGTATTATATTCATTTATTTGTGTAATTAAATCCATAAATTTAAAACATTAAATCTTGTGTTCATGTGTTTGGGCTAGTCCATTATCCAGGTAACAGGAAGGGGATTAGCAGTGCATTGGACCGTGAACTTTGTTATTATAAGCTGTAGGGGTAATTGGAGGATACCAGCTGATCTCACATAAATGGTTTCAAGCCATGATCTGATCTCTGATAATCTGATAGCAACCGCAGTCTGAGAATTTCTCAGGAATTTGAAGTATAAAATGGTGTTACTGACTCTGGATTGCTGTTTCAATTGTTCTGTTTTTAGCTATTTGGTCGCCACAAGATGCAGAGACAAACTCAGTTGATCGAGTCTGGTTTACAATGATAAAAATATCAATGAGCATAACAATGCAAAAGCCGGAGTGAAACGAAAAATTGTTTGTTTGGAGAATGCATATACTTCACGCATAACCTATCAGTTCAACCACTATAATATACACAAACAAGGTCACTGATCCAAAGGAAGGGAAAGATTAGGTCTGAAATGAAACAAAAACGAAATGTGTAACCATCCAAAGTGTTACCGATGTGTTTGTGATATTTCTGAGTGGCACTGTACACAATATGTTTCTGAAATGGCCGCGTACATACATGTATACGACTGACTTATATCGTTATAGTCCCATGGTAACAGTAGAGCAGTTACAATATTCAAATGGGTGTCACGTCGGCAAGAGTGAGTTTTAGTATTACGCAGTTTTTTGCAAAATTACAGCAATAACCCAGCGGGGAACACCAGAAATGTGTATCACACATTGTACCCATATGGGGAATCGAACACGGTTTTTCGGTGTGACGAGCTCACGCTTTAACCACTAGGCTACCCCACCGCCGGCAAGAAAACACTCTGGTAGTGCTTAGCAACTACAAGTTGCGATTCAAAATGCCCTCTGAAATCTACATTCAATGGTTGTGACAAATCATATCATGTTGTCTTTGCTTTAGAACTAAATAACGTTCATTCCCAGAGGAAACTCGGGTTAGAACTGATCTCCGGCATCTGAGAGAGACGACTTTCGGGATGGGGTGGTCATGCTCGTTTACTTGGTTGATGCAAGTCGTGGTGTTCTTACTGCAACGACGATGGTCATGTCAGTCAGAGGCTTGTATGGTCCAGCTTGGATAATTTACATAGCACCGTTATAAACCTGATATACTGCCGAGAACGGGTTTAACTACACACACAAAAACTTCATCACTTTTTCATCAGCACAGTTTGATGTTATTTAAACAGTGTAAGGTAAATATCTACCACTCAGACGGTAATCGTCTCATTGCGAATTGATGCGTCGATATTAAGACTTCGTATTAGCACGAGTGGCACTGAATCAGCCTGAACTTGATGAACAGACTGTTTCCTTCAAAGTCCAGGTAACCACAGAAGCTATTTTGTAATGAATCTCTCTGCTGTCTCGGGAATTATTGACGGATCTTTGGCTTTGAGGCTATGCAATCAGTGAACGGCTCTTATCCAGGTTTCCTACAAATAGGGCAAAGATCTGGATGGCCATATGCATAGTAGAGTGACACATCAAAGAGTGATGACGGCGTTCTTTAAGCTTGTATTTGAAGATTTCGTTTTGCAGATTACCCCCTTTGGGACGATAAACCCACGTCACAAGCCCAGTCGCTTTGATACAAACCCCTGCTCTGAATAGCGACCAACGAGGGTGAGTACTATGAATAAAATGGTAATAACAAAGTTACCGTTCTAACGGTGAATTACTACATTCAACGGTGGCACATTACCTAGTCTGCCATAGAAGATTTACCAGGACGTCATCATCACTGATGTGAGGCCTCGGTTAGCTGAGCACCTACCTTATAACTACTACCGACTGAAGTCTTAGTTTTGTATTACATCATCAAGTTTAATTTGCTTTTTGTGCAATAACAAACCTTTCCCCCAGTATTGTACAATAACGACAGTAAGAAAATTATCAGAGATAAACAATCGTGAAACCAAATGCCTAATACTTTTAAAAAAGATTCGATTAATCAGAAATAAATCACACTTTTAAAGGACTAAAGCATTTGGGATATTGGTAAAGTGTTCATAATATCATCTCAAAGCATGCTCACATAATTTCAGCTTTCTGGGGTTATCTGGGGGACGATAACGTTGGAAGAGGATAAGATTTTGTGTTTGTTGTATAATTTCACTCACTCACTCCACCTATATGGAGGTGGTCTGTAAATAATGGAGTCTGGACCAGACGCTCCAGTGACAGAACAACAGAATCAGAGAGCCTGACCACACGATTACAGGCGCTTGTAACGTACGGATAATATATGCCACAAAGGTAAACATTGATGGGGTCTCAGCACTTTTGGGGACGTGGTGGCAGAGCTGTAAAAGGCGCCAGGGGAGTGATCCAGCGTGCTTGAGGTGCCGGGATCGAGCCCACCTGTTACCTGGTGTAAAACCTTGGAGACAACTTTGTGTGAAGACTCTTTAAGTGTTATCACAATCCCTAGTGTACAGTACACAACCCTGTGCACTTAAAAGAACCCACGAATCCGTTGGTAAATGACCTGATGGTGGCCACATGAATACGTGCAGTAAACTTAGACAAAGTACCGTGACTATGTGGCCCTGTCCATCCAGCTGAGAAAGGATGGGAAAGCCACATTAACTCGGGGTGCCAAGTGGCTGCAAGAGTTGTATGATCCCCAGGGAGTTGAGATTGATAATGATCCAACGTCCAATGATCGAGGGAAAAACAAACTGCACTTTGAGAATAATATCCAAGTATGGAAAAAGCGCAATACAAATCCTATATGGAAATAGAAAAATAGAAAGAGTGGAACGAGGTCAACACATCAAGTTCGTTTCAGGACAACTTCATTAATGCTCACTATACACCCCTATAAAAGGTACAACCATATAAGTCAATAGATTTATCAAACTGAGACAAAGATCACCAAATCGAAACAGTACTGTGGGAGCTAGGGTCTTCGGTAGCTAGAACATTCTTGATATGTGGATTCCGTACCAAAATCCCCCATCAGAATCTGTACCCCTCTGTCCCTTAATTTCTTGTTTATTGAGTCCTGTGCGCTAACACCGCGGGTCAACATACGCTGAATCGATCCTATCCGTCAGCGCGCTAATATAATCGCCAATACTTCCGAGACACTTACACCAAAGTGTCATGGCCGTTTACCATTGACGGTCTTGCCCTTGATCTGACCCGCGATGTAAGGATGGGACATGTTTTATTTAAAGCCAGTCAGATCACAGCCTTCTTTCTGTACAGGGCAGACCAATAAGTCCGTCCAAGCTGTTTCATATTTGGTTAACATGTATAGACAATGATTCACAGAGACAGAAACTCCCTCAAGACTGTATGACAAGGGGGATGACTTTAACTTTATAACATGTCAACTTTCCCATGACATAAGCAATATTCCTTCAGCTGCAACCTTTCCTTGTTTTACTTCATAACTCAACGACCGCAGCTTTTCCAGAAAAAATACCGTCATGAAGAAAAGGGTATGTCTTTTAAATTAGATTTCAATTCTCAGAAGTTTTTTTTCCATTTTCACATTGGTACATGGACTCCAGTCATGTTAAAATAAACATTGTCCACTTCATTTAGAAAACATCATACCGAATGCATCGTGCAGAAGTTAAGACATGATTCAGAAAACAAGTTGGCAGATCGACCAGAATTTGAACATGTGGTCGATGCTTGAACTTGTTATAGCAGAATATTGTCACTTCATAATAGTTTTTGAACTCCTTTTGCAAAAACTGAAAGGTTGGCATCTGTTTATGTTGATTATCTTTATGGCCGAAGTTCGTTGAATCATTATCCTTATGACGAAGTTGTTAAGAAGAGGTTACAACATTCATGGGTTCAGCAAAGCCTTCAAAAAGTTTTATGGTAGACGTGTAGGCGACATTTCCAACTTTGACGCCTGTGGAAGCTGTGGTGGCTGAGTGGGTTAGATGTCTGACTTTGTGTGCTGGCGATTTTGTGCCTCTTTCTGAGAGTGGGAGTTCGAAGATATTATTGGTCAGAAGTTGTTTAGAAGCTGTTACAAAATACATGGCCTCAGCAAAGATTCAAAGAGTTTTATGGTAGACGCGTGGGCGGCATGTCAAACCTTGACGCATTAGCAAGAAGATGGTTTTCAAACGCAAAGTCCCTTTTTGATTCGTACCGTTCTTCCTGTGTCTTTTTCATGTGGACCTCTGTCTTGCCTTTGCAGATAATTGTGGCGGATGTCACAAGAGGTGAACGATAGGCTATACTTAACTATACTCAACGTTTCAAGATCAACAGTTATCATCAGTATTTGACGATTCACAAACAGTTGCTCAGACAAATCGGAATCATACAGTGGACTGTGGAAATGTTTTTGTCGCCCTTGTTCGTATCTTTAATCACGTACACTAAAAAAAGGACATTATAGCAAAAAGAAAAACAACACTAAATAATATCGAGCTTAAATAGATGATATTTTGAAAAAAGTGTATCCAGAGTAGGATGAAGTTTCTTGTTCTTTTTGACAAAAGTTGATCATGGCGTTGATTACAATGAACGTTTGGAAGTTTCTGAAAAAGTAGGGAAGTGGAATCAACGCCAGATCCTTTTTTCTGTGCAATCAGATATTTATGATATCATAATTGGGCTTGTTCAGCTCTTTTTATCCTGCAATAGCAAATCATTTGTAAAACCTGTAAATTTCAACACTGAATATGTCTGGATTCCGGAAAAACATTATCCTAGTAGTTCATGCATACGAAATCAAGATTTGGCGTGTTTATTTTTTTCTTACTTCTCATGCCATTTATCTGCAGCGAACCCATTATAAACCCACGTTGAATATCACGATGAAGCATTATGCACGGAGTGCCGGCCGAACAAATCCTTGGTGCTCACTGAACACAGGAGAACAACTGTGGCTAATACAGTCATCACCGATGCTCACTCAAGGGACAAAGGGTTAACCAAGTCCCGACCTGGTTAAGGATGAAATGATTCCACATGAAGTCTTTAGAGCCGGTGACCCGGGTTCAGTTCTCAAAATGGATACAGTGTGTGATGCCCCTTTTATTTCTGATGTCCAGGCTGTGATAGTGCTTGGGTATTGCTTAAAGCGGCGTAAAACATTACTCACACACTCATAAAGTGTTTCATGCATTTTAACAGTTAATATGAAAACACGATAGAACATCCATATTGATGAAGATATCCGCGTGCATTTCACTATGGCAATGGTGTAAAATGCTGTCGGTGAACAACCTTAAGGACATTTCTTTCTCTATTATCCCCCGCAACAAGGAAGAAACGAGTATAGAAACGAGTTCCGTCCGTCCGTGCGTCTGTGCGTCCGTCACACCTTGTACGAAGCATATCTCCTAAACTATTCGTGATGGCTTAACCAAAAGCATGGTCCCTAGATGTGCCTTTTGAGGGGTTAGACCCAGGTGTGACTTATATTTTTTTGCTGTTTCCATGGAAACATGACTTAGGCTGTGACTATGAGGACGTCATCTTGTCTGGAGCAGATCTTCCAAACTATACATACTAGCTTCATCAAACTTGGTACATATGTCAAGCATGATCCATAGATGTGCCTTTGGGGGTTAAGACCCAGATATGAATTTTGTGTTTTGCGGTTTCCATGGAAACGTGACTTAGGCTGTGACTGTAAGGATGTCATCTTGTTGCATTTCCATGGCAACAGGTTAGGCTTCAACTGAATTTGTTGGTGGTGCTCGTTACTGGAGCAGATCTTAAAAAAACCCGTTCAATACTCCTTTCACTTTCACACTCAAAAACATTTAACATAATCATAACCAGTAGACATATTCATAAGAGTATTTTGCCGTTGCGGGGGATATTGATGACTTTGTCTTCTTGTTTAAATTGCACCCAATTGCATAAACAGATGAACGTATAATAAATATTACTATCACCAAATTGCATGCTTGATTATTCAGATTCCAATAAATGGAACGAGTGAATTGATATCGGGAACTTCCATACGTTGGCCAAATGTTTAGCAACACATGAAATACTGATGTGATGGAAATGGATAAATGTATTATCTAATTCAATCAATTCTACAGATATAAAAAATGTTCAGGAGTTAATACTGTGCCTTCTTAAAATCAAAACTTAACAATTGGCTCTGATTTAATATGCAAGACATCGAATCCTTGCTTAAAGGAAGCCCAGATGAATTAAATCAAATGAAGTCTCGAATCTAATTCGTTCAGGACTTGAACATTTTGAAACCTTGAATCATCCGGAGGAAAGGTTTTGGTGTCGGTGGGCTGGTCTACAGGGCACTGAAGTGGTGTCATTACTCCGTCTGTGTAAATTTAACCAATGTTTATTTAATTTTTGACAAGCCGACTTAAGACTTTGCTATAAATATGCATTTGTTTTGTTTCTGTGTTTACATTGGTTGAACTTGAAGAACAACGGACGTTCAGCCAATTTTCGTTTAGAGGCAAAGCATGAAATTATATTAAATTCATTTTCTTAGAAGCAATGTGTATTCATGACATTTATTTGTCAATTTTCCCCCAAAAGGTTCTAATAACGCATATTTGCATCATTTGTTGGCAATCTCTGAATGTCATACTTTCATCTCTTCTCAGTTGGAATTTTCTCTCAATGCTAAATGGATTGATTTATTGCAGGGCCTAATGTTTCATCACTAATGCAGATGCTCAACGCTAAATGATCGCTGATGGGTATTTCGAAAGTGCATAATACAAATAATGTGGCATTTGGGATATAATGTGAAACTTGAAAAATAAGACCTTTGCCTCTTGTCAGTTTGTAATCAAAGAACTACCGGGATTTATATTGAATCAATTAATCCAATTCAGAGTTTTCAAATAGCATTACGTTTCTTCAGGGAACTAGGTTTCCTGTATTCAACGACTTCTTCCCGTTGTCCTTTCTGACTAATATTCCATTAACTTTGTTTGGTAAACTATACATATCTAAATATCTAAAGCCTTATATAATGAAATAACTCCCAAAACAGCGTTAAAGAAAGAGGCTGCGGACTGATTGACTTCCCCAAACCCCTTTGCACACCTTTTCGAATTCCGATGTACGCACATCTGCATGACGGATTTACGTAGAAAATAGATAAAACTGTATAATCAGTGGGAAGTGTGTGAGTTAATACTTAACGTCACATCGGCGGTATGTCAGCCATATCGTGACGAGAACAAATTTGACATTGACAAAGAAACATGTATAGTATACCACCGGGCATCAATGGACAGTGAGTGAGTGAAAATGTATTGTCATATCGGCAGTGCTTCAGCCATAACTTGACAACGAAATCTATATACTCATGAAAAGACTAATGATACAAATATCTGTTAAGAAAAGACAGTTAATCAGCTAAAATATCACAGATTTAGATTAAAACTGGCATTTTAAAATAATATCACTATTGCAGACAATATCAAATAAAAACAGGCTACAGATCGCCAGCAGCTGAAGGTAGGTCACCATATTAGGGACCCTGGGGACTTACAGTAGTTTTGCTACCTGCATCAGACCCAACTAGAATAACCCCATTCCTTCACCCGTTGAGAATCAGTGGAGAAGTTTTAATGAGAGGATAAATAAGAATTAATGAGAAAGAGATTGTAACTTCAGCTATTAAGATGTAGGGATTGTCAAATCCGCGCCATTATATTCATCCGCCAATCGTTATCAGCAGCGGTGTCGGTTATTGTGGACACTTCATATTTTGCATTAGGCACACTGATTGTTGCATTAATTAATGTTAATGTCATGTTTGACGGACATTGTTCAGGACGAACAGTCTTGTAGTCAAGCTGGCTGTGTGTTAGCGTTATTGTTAGTGTTAGTGTTCCGTGATCAGCCTCGCCTAGTGGCGTGACCATGATTATTTAACCATTTCGCTTGAGTTGGATTCATCCCCGTACGTAGGACGTGTGTCACCCGTTGTTTTCTATCTTATCTCCTGTTCCATCAACATGTGGGCAATAATGTCTTGGACTAAATATTAGTTCAGCATGTGACCTACAGTTCCTGAAATTAACACTGCACCCAGAAAATAACCGCTGACCAAAGTTATATAATTATATCTCTGTTTCTTTTGATTACAAGGAAATAATGTAAAATAAATGGATTTGCGTTCCAAAAGGAGAATTCGTATTTCACTCAATGCAACTCTTTATCCTGGGGCTACTTCTGTTGTTTAGGGATACTGCAGCTTGGGTATCTCCAAGGCAATCGTCCCTCAACACGAAACCCAACAAAGAGAATCTATTTGAAGCGATGTTCTTCAAAAGCAAGCTGTAGTCCTATACCTAATCACTGTTGTTTGTGTAATACCGCCGATCCAGTATATGTCGCGAAGATGATCGTCGTGAAGATAGGGACTAATGGTAGTTTGCTCTGCATGTCTTCAGCAAGAATCTGGTTATGTCAATGGCC
Source organism: Haliotis laevigata (assembly GCA_008038995.1). Classification (NCBI taxonomy): domain Eukaryota; kingdom Metazoa; phylum Mollusca; class Gastropoda; order Lepetellida; family Haliotidae; genus Haliotis; species Haliotis laevigata. Next base: position 211,262 of record VKKT01000253.1, read on the forward strand.
TTGCAGGCTTGGTGTCTCGCCACAGATTCCAATAGTGGATAAGTATAGAATTTGTGAATCAGATTATATTGGCATTTTGCGTGTGCATGTTTGGTGTTAATGTGTTGCTTACTATTTTGATTCGTGTCGACAGATGCAGCATTGGTTAATTGTATTTATTGATCTAATGACGTGTATTGTCTCAACGATGCATTTTCAAGGGAAGGGATCTAACTAATGGCAGTTAGAAGCATACTTAATATGCATGTTTTAAGGTGATCTTTACACAAACTTACAGTAGTCAACTACCTTGAAATACAGTGAGCGAATCACAACAGCCGTTGTATGATGAGAGGCCTTTCGTCAATGGTCATGCGGGTACCGGGTATGACGTAGACGTATGGTGACAGCCGTCGTAGGGCATGGTCACTCCCAATCGTAACGTCAGAGGAAAGACATGACATACCCTAGTAGTAACATCCGGGGAAAGGCATAACATATATACCCTTATCGTGACAGCCTTCACAGTGTTTGATCTATCGCAAAGGTAGCATTAGACAGAGGATGTAACTTTCCGCAGTGGTAACGACCGTTGGAGAATATGATACATCTCAGTGATAACATCTGTTGCAAGGCATGACATAGTACTCTTGTGGAGAATATGACCTTGTCTTGTAGTAACATCCGTTGCAGGACATAACCTAGATACCGTAATAATAGCATCCTCACAAGTGAGCGAGTGAGTTTAGTTTTACGCCCTTTTTAGTCCAGCAATAACACGGGGACACCAGAATTGGGCTTTACGTGCTATGTCCATTTGGGAAATCGATCCCACAGGGCTACCCCTGTAGGGATCTGACAGCTGTCATCCTCTGTCTGGCTGCCCAACCTGAAAGTTTGTAAATTGATGCCCCTGACAAATTCTCATAAATATGCAACATGTGTTAGCATACCAACATGAAATGTGAACAACAAAACGAATTAAAAAAACTTCATACATGTATGTATATGTCACCTTGAAATGAAAAGATGTCCATTGTGAAAAACTCAAATAACAGTAAGACAACAGCATTTTAATTTCGTTTACACCAACCACTCACGAGCACTGTAAATATGCCAATTAAATGAAAATTAAATGATTAAACTGTATAAATTATAAAAAAATAGAAACAAAACGGATTTCAAAAAATAATTCCAATCTGTTAATCGAACTGCATAGCATTTCTCCAGATAATATCATTCAAAATTGTTATGCCGTATACCCCGCTCACATATTTGAAGCCAATTGATTTAGTTACAAAATGGGACAAAGGTTATCAAAGCCGTCTTGTCAGATATCAAACGAACGTGATTTCTCTATTCCCTCCTCAGAATTTGTACCGCTAACTCACAGAATTCTTTTGTTTATTGCATCGTGTAGGCTGAATCGATAGTACCTGTCAAACAGCTAATCGCCCCTATTTTCGAGACACTTTCACCAAAGCGTCTTGCCCGTTTACCATTGACGACCTTGGCCTTGATCTGACCCGCGATGAAAAGATAGGACATATTTCATTTATAGCCAACCAGATCACTGGTTCCATGTTGTGCTAGGTAGACCAGTATATGTTTCATATTTGATTAAAGGTGTATGTCCAAAGATTCAGAGAGACAGAAACTTTCTTCCAGACTGTGTGACAAAGGTGATGACTTCAAATTTCAAAAAGTCAGTTTTCTCCTTATTTCGAGCCTTCAGCTACAACCTTTGGTGTTTTCACTTCACAAAGTTTGAGGAACATATGTTATATTTGAGATGACACCTTCTGTGTACACATTCACATTGTAGTACTGTTGTAAGAGTGAGGCACACTATGCATCAGCACACAAACAATCAGCCTTTGAGCCCACACAGTTACCGAGGCATCCACAGAAAAATACATAGGAAGAATCCGTATACCTTTTCTGTGTTGTTTGGAACTGCTTACAACACCTATGGCTTCAGCAAAGCATTCAAAGAGTTTTATGGTAGAGGTGTAATCAACATTTCCAACTTCAAAATGACGCTTGTGGAAGCAGCAATAGCTGAGTGGGTTAGATGGCTGACTTTGGGTGCTTGCGACTATGTGTGGTTTTGAATTGATGGGAATCCACCCAACAAAAGTACTAGAATCTGTATTGTACTCAGAAGATGTAATCCCAAACATAACATAGGTTACATCTGACCAGTTTCTAAAATGGCATTGAGTATTTTGAGTTACAATCGACCATGCCTTTTCTACAGGCAGACACCTAATCGCAAGCACACAAAGTCAGCCGCCTAATTAAACGCCCCTCAGCCACCGCTGCTTCCACAGTGCGTAGTTTAGACTACCAGTTGTCCGACTTCCATTTTGTGGACGTCGCGGTCTCTGAGCGGGTTAGGCGGCTGACTTTGTGTGCTGGCGATTAGGTGCCTGACTCTGAGGGTGTGGGTTCGGAGCCCGGAGGAGACTCCACCCAACAAAAGTACTAGAGTCTGTTCTCTACTAAGAAAGGGTAATACCAAATATACATATGTTACATTTGACCACTTTCTAAATGGCATTGTGTATCTATAGCGATAACATGATTTTAAAACACAAAGATCCTTTCGAATTTTTCAGATGGACCGCTAAGTTGGCATTGCATATGATCGTGACGCACACCACGCTAAATTTTTCAAGAACACTAGTTATCATCTTTATTTTAAGATTGATAAACATATGCTTAGATAAATCAGAATCATACAGTAGATTTTCTTATGACTGTAGAAATACTCTTTGTTCTTATCGTTCTTATCACGTACATCTTTAAAAAAACTAGGACATTATAACCATTAAAAACAACACTGAATGAAATCGAGCTGGGCTTAAATAGATGATATTTTGAAAAAGTGTATCGAGAATTAGGATGAAGTTTCTTGTTTTATTGACAACTGTTGCTCATGAAGTTGATTACAATGAACAGTTGGACGTTTCTGCTAAAGTAGAGAAGTGAAATCAACACCAGATCCAATTTTTCCATGCAATATGTATTTATGAACTAATTATTGTGCTGGTTCAGCCATTTTTTATCCTGCCACTTTAACTGAATATGAATTTTGTCAAAATTCCGGAAGAACATAATCCTTGTTCCGAAAACAAGATTTGGCGTGTTATTTTTTCTCTCGTTCTTCTCATGACATTTATCTGCAGTTAACCATTTATAGACCCAAGTTTCAACATTAAATATCGCGATAAAGCATCATGCATGGAGTGCCTGTCGAACAAGTATGTAATGTTTCATATGAATCACAGCGTGTGTAGGACAATATGCACCATGTTAACTGAAAACACGATAACAAATCGCTGATACATTACTGATGCTCAGTCAAGGGACAAAGGGTTAACGAAGTCCTCACCTTTCATTTAGTCCTCTTAGATATATTTTGTTGATAAACCATTATGGTTGAAATGATTCCGCATTAAATATTATTAGCCGAAGACCTGGGTTCTATTCTCAACAAGAATACAGTGTGTGATGCCAATGTCTGGCGTGCTCCTGATGAGGGTGGTTGAATGTTGCATTATGTGAGGTAAAACCTTACTCTCCCACTCATGTATTTTATGCAGTTTTACAGAAATTGAGAAACATGATTGAACTTTATTTCACCATGGCAATGGTGTGAAACGCTCTCTCTGAATAACCTGAGCATATATTTATTGTTTTTTTCGAATCGCAAAAAACGGATGATCGCATAATAAATATTTTTGCCAGACCGTGTGCATGAGTTTTGGAAATCTCACAAAGGGTACGAGCAAATGTATAACAGGATCTTCCATACGTTGGCCAAATGCTTTGAAAAACATCAGGTACTGTTGTGATGGAAATGGATAACTTTATCCTCTAATTGTATCAACTCTACTGCGCCTTCTTGAAATTAAAACTGAACAGTTGGCTCTTATTTAGCATGCAAGACATCGAGTGTTGGTGAAAAGAAACACCCATGAATTAAATCAAATAAAGACTGGAATCTAATTCATTCAGGATTTGAATATTTTGAAACCTTGAGTCATCTGGAGGCAACTGCAATTCTTGGTGTCGGCGGGGTGGTCTACACGGCACTGAAGTAATGCCTTTTTAATCTGTCTGTGTAAATTTACAAGCGAACTTAACACGCTGGTATATATATATCTATCTATTTCTTTTGTTTTCGTGTGTACATTGGTTGAATGTGAAGAAAAACCGGCGTTCAGACATTTTTCGTTTTGAGGCAAAGCATGGGATTGAATGGAAAATATTTTCGTGTGAAAAACTTCTTATCCGACATGCATGGTTTATGGAAAATGTAATTATCGACATTCCAAAACACAGTGCCAGAGAATCACACAAATACTGGTAACATTTACTTTTTGTATTAAAAATTGATGTTTAATATTCAGGTTTATTGCATTTCTTTCAAAAGGTGTACACCAGGCTATCCTATAGGGATTACAGGAATAAGGAATATAGGAATATGTATATTCCACTGAAGTGCCCATCCCTTCATGAATGTAGAATGTTTTCCTCGCCAAATAATGAATATAAGCCAGGACGGGACAGCTTACACAGAAAAGGAATCGAGCTATGTGAATTCCTATCATTTGGAAAACTCTGAAAGAGATGTCATTAATGTTCAAATGTGTATTCGTTACATTTTGCCCATAAGTGCCCTTACAAATGCATTTTCTGCGGACCAAAATGTCATTTTCAGTATTTCTCATCAGGTCTTTCAAGCCTTGTGAGCATATAGGATGATTTGTTGACAGTGTCTTAATGTTATGCCCTTAGCTGTCCTTAGACCTCAGACAGTTGGAATTTTCTCTCAATGCTAAATGGATTGATTTATTGCAGAGCCTAATGTTTCGTCACTAATGCAGATGTTCAACATTAAATGCTCGCTGATGGGTATTTTGAAAGAGCATGACACAAATAATGTGGCATTTGGGATATAAAGTGAAACCTTTTGGTTTGTAGTCAAAATACTGCTGGAACGTACATTGGATCAATTATTAATCTAATTCAGAGTTTTCCAAGAGCATGACTTTTCTTCAAGGAACTAGATTTTCATGTATTCATGACTTCTGCCTGTTGACCTTTCTGACTTTTATTCCATTAACTTTGATTGTAGATCGAGCTATGTTAAAGTATACATATCTAAATATCTAAAGTTTCATATATTCAAAAAGAATTCTTGTCCTTTTAAATTTCGGCTAAATTATCCTACATTCGACAGCGGCTGAGGGGGTGGTGTAAATCCAGCTAGGGTCCATGCAGGTAGCGAAAGTAATGTAAGTCCCCATGGTTCCTAGTATGGGGATCTACCTTCAGGTGTTGGCGATCTATAGCCCGAGTTTTATATTGCATTGTCTTCTTTAGTTAAATTGTTTTAGTTATACATGCTAGTTTTATGTTCATATCTGTGATTCTCTCGTGTTTTTACTGGCCATCTTCGACAGGTTTTACTCTTTAATATGTTTTCATTGTATGAAATGTTTTCGTCACGATATGGCTAAGATATTGCCGGTGTGACGTTAAATATTAACTCACTCACTCAAAAAGAATACCAACCAAAGTCGGGAATGGATTTCTCAGCTGAAGGAAATTAAACATTTCTGGGGTCCTGCAGGATATTATTTTGGATATTGCTTTAATATGACATTTGGGATATATCGTGTGTCGTGTAATTATGTCTGGGACTAAAAATAGTTAAGCATATTACCTACAGTCAAATAATAATCGCTGATCAAAGGTCTGAAAAAAGTATATAATTTTTCTATCTCCGATTTTGTTGATTACAAGGAAATAATATAAAATTAATGACTTTGCGTGACAAAAGGACAATTCGTATCACTCAATGCAACTCTTTATCCTGGGGCTATTTCTGTTGTTTAATGGATACTACATCTCGAGTATCTCCAAGACAGTCGTCCCTCAACACAAAACCCTGCAAAGAGAAACCATTTGCAGTGATGTTCTTCAAAAGAAAGCTGTAGTCCTATACCTAATGAGTGTTGTTTGTGTGATACCACTGATCCAGTATTCCAAGCTATATGGCTGCGGTCTGTAAATAATCGAGTCTGGACCAGACAACCCAGAGATCAACAGCATGAGCATCGAT
>VKKT01000254.1:78073-92362 GCA_008038995.1 Haliotis laevigata
TCCGTTTGAGATATATGTCTTTGCACTGTTGTTGTGGGAACCATAAATACTTATAATTAAACATGCTTGATCAGCTACTTGGAAGAGGATTTTAGTCAGACAGATATTAATGATACAAACTTCCGGAACATAATGGTTGAGATGGAAGCAAAGCCATGCCGATCAGTGCCGCCAGAACAAATAGACAAAAGTATACAGAGCATGCAAAATATCAACACTGTTTGTCAATATCATAAGTAGCATAACAAATGCAGAACATTAGGCCACGTTTGATCCTGTTTCATCGCTTTAGTGTAACCGATTACCCCCGTTAAAAATTCAGCCATTAGGTTAAATTAGACCTGATTAAACTAGGACATTACAGAATGCTACCCATTACTAGTCCGACCTCGATGATATGTGGGACGTTACGGCAATAAATCATAATAAATTTATTTGAAATAGAAGGCAACCCTACATCATTTCTGTGATACAACATTACACGTTTTTAATGTGTTCGGAAACGGTATTGGAGGTAGTTTCTACTGGAAGAACAGGACCTTTCATGGCACAACTGGTGCCATCAGTGATTTTCAGTGAGCCATTCCTTTATGTTCGTCACAGTTTTGCCTTTGCCAATAGAGGATTCAGTTTCGGCAGATAATCGAGTCTGATTCTCTGGCGCTGACGTTTCGAGTATGAGCTGCATTATTGGTGTTTCCAAAAATGAAAATATGGAATGGATATAAAACCCATTAGTAACCCACTGACTGTTTCACATTCAAGCGTTCAAACGTATCTGTATGTCACACCGTGTTCACGTTGAACCTTCGATAACCATCTCAGAGAAATGCTAGTTTTGATCTAAAATGAGTGACGAGTTTTATGATGAAAATGAGAACAACAATTTTTTGAAAATTATACGTTCTTCTACCTTCTTCTTGTATAGTGCAGTCTAGATCTACCAATGATGAGTATTTTGTCCAGGTTTCAACTGTTCATGTTCAATTGTCCAGGAATCAGCTTCTGATTTCCTATTGTCCAGGGATCAGCTTTCTTAGTCCAATTCTCCAGTTGTCCGTTTTTTAGGTCCAGTTGTCCAGGTTTCAACTTTTCATGTCCAATTGTCCAGGGGTCGACTGCCCAGGTCCAACTGTTATGGGGGTCAACATTCCAGGTCCAGTTGTCCAGGAGTCATTTGTTCAAGACCACTTGTCCTGGGGTCAGGTTTCCGCGTGGTGGCTGTGATAACATCGTGTATTGTGTATTCATGATAGCATATGGAATGGCTAGAGATATACTGGAACATACGCAATTTTCAGAACAGACGCACACGCACTTTCATGTTCTACTTCTAATTGATCAATTACGAGTGGGTTATGGAAGTACCTTGCAGGTTTGACGCAACCTCACCTCTTGGAGTTGGAAAAACTCCTCCTGTTAAGAATGCTCACAAACTGTTCTTTATTGCACAAGTAGGTTATAAATTCTTTTAGGAGAAGTGCTAACTTCCTAACTCTCATCGTTCCACAGAAAGTGTAACTTTGACATTTAAACACCTAAGCGTAGGATGCAAACGATATACCTCACAACAATCCATCTGAGATATAGCCTCAGTATGATCACGATCACGCCATCACACCATGATGTCATAAATGGTACAAAATCTGTGCATCATTTCACAGTCAGCAACTAGATAATGTCGGTGAAGTGAACTAACGAATGATGCATGTTGTCTTAATGTTGTTTATATGGTTTTGTAAAATACAGTGAACTTGAGGCCCAGAGTGTCGGCGGTATAGATTTCAAAACTATTCAACAGGAGAGTTCCAAATTCCAAAGCTGATATAAATTGAACCCCTAAATAAATATCGGCGAATTGCGTTTGACAGGTGCACTGCAAAAGGTTGGCATGTTAAAGAGCTAAAGTCAAATGAAAATAAAATAGCGATGAAGTAGTTTGGGGGTTATTAATATTTGCTGTGAGAGGGTTGAAGTAGATGGTCTCATTTACGAAACAGAATAAACAAACAATATACATATATCTGTCGGAAGTAATAGAATTAACATTTAAAGGCAGAAGACTCTCTGTCCAATTATATGTTCCGGAGAAAGAGCACAACTGACTTTGACATTTATATTCGCAGCTGTCCTGGAAGCTTGGATAGCCGTTACAAACATGATATCTTGAGACATTCACATTGTTTGCTGACACAATACATTTATTGACGTATCATCTTTCGTAAATTACACACATATACACAACATAGCTTTCTATGATCAAAATGATAAAACATGAACACCAGATAATAACAAGTGGTGATTATCCGACAACGTTATTTATGCGTGTCTGGGAACGATGAAGATGACAGATCGTTTTTCATTTTTTCCAATTGTTTAAAGAAATATTATACCCCAATGTGTTGTGATATGTGAAATTTTGGATATGGCTTTGATGAACGCCCCTAATATATACCACCCAAAATCATCTCAAATTATTCATCTAAGTTTACTATCTCCAACACTATTACAACTGATGTTATTACGATTTGCAAAATCTGCCTACTCACTATGTATATCAAGAAGCTAAAAAAACTAGTTCATCATTTAATTCATCCCAATTATTTCAAATTAATGATTAAAACCCTGGTAACAGCAGCACACTACTTATTCCCTTCTCATTTGTATACTCTGTGCAGATTAATCTCAGACTGTATACTCCACCCTGTAATCTCTCCTGTGGGTCAGTAATTATACCAGACAGGTAAATGCGGCGTGTTGTTTAAATAATTATAGGGGTACTATGATGTAGGGGTTATGGGATATAGGGGTTTGGGGAGAAAACCTTTAAACTTAGCTGACATATATTGCTTGATTTTCTGTAAAGTTTGAATACACCAGATGTATTCAGAGAGATTTACATGAAATTATTTGAAAAACAAGTAGATATGTCAGCATAGAGCATTACAGCTGAAAGGAATCATACATTTAATGGTTAAATGCCATTGACGACAAATACAATGTCATGCAAAATGTATGGAAAATTATGCTCTAGACAAAAGCACACTAGTCATACTTTCCAAACATACAAAAATGATGAATTCATGAAAAAATAGAAAACATCAAAAAGACATGCAGGTATAACTTTATAGAATACAGGCAGGAAGAATGACAAATACATCCTTTTACAACCACAGAGGGAACAGATTATTCACAGCTGAATAAGAACCTTTCACGGTGTGAAAACGGTATTCATGACAGTGGGAGCCGTGCCGGAAATGAATGCGACAAATTCACGCTTTTGAAATGACATTTTCGTNATGGTTACGAGTTTGTGTGTGTAAGTTTGTGTTTATCAAATCCAGTGATTGATATTAAGAGCAACAAAAGAGTAAGGTGACACGGATTCATGTAATCGAGACTATCCAGTCAACCCGTTTCATTTAAGTTCCCTCTCAAGAACAGCAAGGTTTGATTGGGACCTGTTCTTACTGGAATTGTTTTGTAGGTGCAACTTCATGTGAAACATACATGTACAAAGGGAAACTGCACCGCTTATAATGATTGTCAATATAATTAAAATGCCAACGTCAAACGGTTCAAAAACTTAATCCACAAGTATAATTTCATTGACAAAAGTCGTTACAGTTTAAGCATATTTGGAAATAGACATAGACCAGAATATTTTATAATAATGTTCTGAAAGGCTCGCTGCGATATCAGTTCATGTATTACACAAGCGTTGAATTTAAAAGAGACGGAAAAACGTAATCTAAACTAAAACAGCTATTATTAGGAACGATAAGATACGATTGTGATTCTTTATATATAAAAATAGTGGATTACTCTTCCTTTGTTTAGTATTTCTCGGCAATATTCCAGCTGTATGACAGCGGTCTAATTAATCGAATCCGGACTAGACAATCTTGTGGTTGATATCATGAACATCGATTTACACATTTTTTTGATACAATGTCATGCATGAATCAGGACAGCGAGCCAGGTCTTATGGCAATCATGGGTAGCTGAAGACCAATACTAACCCGGAACTTCACGTGTGTATTACTCATCACTGAAGTCGAAGCATCTACTGAGACACCATACCACACTTACAAATAAACCTTCCGTCTACTCCCTCATTTAACTGTGTATTGACTTAGCATCTTACGAAAACGCTGTATGTTACTTCAGCTTCAGCCGACTTGTAATATATTTATGGATTTATAAATGCAATGCATACATTGTTGACACCCATGCAACTGTACTGAATTTGTTTCCCAAGCGAGATTCTGCCATTGGCCTGTCACTCATGTTGCTCTTTGGTGCCGAGGTCAATACCCTGATATACATTCCCATTTCAATTACATATTATTATTACACGGTATTGGTTTTGAATGTTTGGAAATTAATTATCATAGATCAAGGAAGTTAAAGGGTTAAATTTAAAACGTAATCTGATCAAATTATGCTAAAAACTGTTCTGCGTCGACGTAACAAAATGCCATGTGATTTGTAGAGTAATAAAACGATAATTCGTGCTTGTAAACCGACAAGGGAACATAAGATTTTCAAAAATATCATCTATCAGCTCCACACGTCGAACTTTATTACTATAAAAGTATAGTATCTGAATCTGTACAGCCTTAACGAACCAATGTCAGTTCAGGTTAAAAAAAAGTAAAAAATAATACGATTAGGTACAATCACAGAAACGCATCTATGTACACCTAACCGACACCAAATCCGCCATTGTTGACAAAACACACATTTCCTTACGTGTACAGGTAAGGAGAAATTTTTAAGATAAAAATCGAATCATGAAATGAGTCTTTACAATTATTTATTGCTTTAGATTGATAAAAGACAAGTGTGACGTAATGTGGAATAAGAAACGTTACTTTAGCATTGGCACAAAACATTGCAGTAAGGTAAAGTAACAGAAAAGAAAACTACATTGGTGCAATATACACTGTGCATGTACTGTCTTTGGCGTCACGTTGGTGTTGCTAAAAATCGAAAGTGAGTATGAGTGATATGGGTCTAACTTTGTTGTTTGACAATATTCACCTAATAATACGTCAATTTTAGACATCTCTTCGCCATTGCTAGGCACATTATCAATCGACAATCACTTCAAACAGGAATGTCATAAATAACTGAGGAGAAATACCTGACCGAGCAATATATTTAGAGATATCATAGGATGTAATATAGAAATTACGTTTTCTGGAATCTGATTACAAACACGTAATATATATTAAGTAGCCACTGCGAAGATAACATGAACATTTTGTGCGTTGATAACAATTATCATTAACATTAATACTCAATACACTGTCATTAAGTCTCAAATGTAAACTAGAGTTTGCTGCAGACGCATTTTTAGACATCCCATCACCATTGTTAGGCATATTATCAGTCGGCAATCACTTCAAACAGAAATGTCATATGTGACCGAGGAGAAATACCTGATCGAGCAATATATGTTGGCAGTGTTGAATTATTCTGAACCAAGACGTCCTTTGTTCCATGTAGTGGGCATGCACAAGAACACATGTGCTCTAACCGAGGAACATCCGGGAAATTTACTGATGAGGAGGCATGATTAGGAGCTGAAGGTTTGCCCTTGGTAGTATAAGCACATGGAATTGACATGTCAAATTTCAAAGGACTGCAGCCTCAGTGTCGACGATCCTCCCACGGATAAAGCCTTCTTGTACTTAGGGCATCCTGTGTATTGCGCACTATGGTCACTACTACAATTGCTACACATGGAATCATGGACTGCAGTGCACGTCTCAACTGAGTGGTATTCATTTACTTAGAACACGTAGCTGACTTAGCATTGCTTCTTTGAAACTCAAAAGTGACTCTTAGAGCACATAAATGGAATCTTGTGAAGCCAGACAACTGACGTTGCCTGTCATACTTGCCCGCGTTTTCAGGTAAATGTTGCATGTGAATCAGGGGTGAGACAAATGTAACGGGTACTGATTCCGTTCCAAACTACCGTCATACGGGTGGAGCAAAGCATGGTCTCCTTACATATGGCGTCATCGCTGATTATCAGTTATCTGTTCATGTACTTTTCACAACTGTGTTGCCTTTCACGCCCAGTGAATCTGTTTCGGCAGATATTCCAGACTGATTACTATCTCCCGTTGTTGTATTAGATCCTACAGCGCACTAAGTGACTTGCTTCTAGGCAATGGCTGGAATTCATTTTATGATGATGGAACAATTTCCCCCAAAACGTGACACTATTGGAACTGGAACCCACAACGAAGCTTCACGAATGGAGTCGGCTGTCATACTTGCCCACGTTTTCAGGTAACATAGCTTGCTGACGTTGTTGACGCACTTCATCGTATCCCATTTTTGCTGGTCGATGCTCATGATATCAAGCACTGGGCTGTATGGGCTTCATACYGGTGGACTATGGCGTMGGACAACAAGCAACTCATACCACCACAATGTTTACAAGGACTTAACAAAAGACTGTAGGCTGGCGGAAGTGTCATCCATTGGACACACGGCTGGCCTCATAATCATCACTAGTACTTATGCTATTCTGGGGCCAGACTGGGAAGACAATATCATCTAGTGTTTACATCACCACACAGAGCGAAAATATCTCATAAGAAGGGTTTTCTCGCGTGGGTGGACGGCTAGTCATTTTCTCATTAACTCTCGAAAGTAGGTCGAGATTAACGTTAAGTGTCAGGTCACGATGACCTAGGATGTCACTTTTTGTCACTTGGGTCAAGGCCGATAAACTGAAGTTGACGAGCCAGATGAATAATGGCTGCTTGAGCATGCGGTTTGTTCTCAGGACCTTTCATGTTGCGTTAAATTTGCCTTTCACATAGCATATCACTTCTGATTGATTTTGAGCACAAGATTAAAGCAGTGTGATTACGTTCATATTAACGTGTTTGATCTGACCAGGGCGATAGACGCATGACTATAAATGAACAGGGGCTATTTTCAAGATCTAGTAAAGAATTTAAACAGAGTTTAATACAAACCAAATGTGTCTCTGCCCCAAAAACGTAAAGCCTTGTGTGTTTCTGTCGTTTGTACTGACCCCTGTATGATAATGATTTTGTGTAAATATGACGTTTGGGTATTCAATTTCGGTCAGTCACAGGGCGTGGATTAAATTCTACCTCGGTTTAGCATAAGCAATCCAAAACCAATGCATAGTTTTTTTCTGAACGTTCTTTTTCACTGGATCTTACGTGCTATTAAATATGTTGTGAGTGGCGGTGCTACCGTTGGCGAAGGACATGTCTAACGCCTCAGTTATTCACAACCTCTAATTCATTAATTCTGCACTATGCCCCGTGGAATCTTTACTGTTCTCTGCTGCAAATTACGACTGACAACAGTAATCTGTGAAATGTGTTTCTAACCTGTGTCCAGAAATTCACCGCAGTCAGTTTTACAGCATTAACTGATCCAGCTGAGAAGACACGATCGTTGTGACACAAAGACTGGTCATCACAATGTAGATGAGATGCTTGTTCGAGAATGCTGAGGAAACAAAACCAGAGAGTGAATTTGGGTTCGGGTCGATTTGAACAGCAATCGAACTCATATCACAGTCTAGGGAACCCCAGATATTGGCTTCAGACAATGAACCCATGTGAGACGTCAGTCGGGGTCTTCGCTGTGACAAGCCAACGGTTTACCCTAACCAGGCGAGTAGCAAGCGGCTGTCGTCGCCAAAGTGTATCAATGTCTTTCCAGGCATGTTATGGAGACATTCGGAGCATTAGACAAAATATGACACGTCGTTTGTCAGCATGATGCACAATTCTAACCCTACACCAATGCATAGCTTTTACGAACCTCCATTTCACTGGCACTTACGTTCCATTGAAAATGTTGCGAGTGACGCTGCTACCGTTGGTGAACGACATGTCTAACGCCTCAGTTATTCACAGCCTTTATTTCACTAATTCTGCACTACGCCCTTCAGAATCTGCTCGGGAGACATTTGAGGCTGATAATGCTCTGTGTTGACGATTTGAATTTAGTGACTACTTAAGCAAAGCTACAATCAGTGTGTAATGGCACAAGTAGTAATGAGGCAATGCCCATTATCATTAACACTACTGACATGCAAATAATATTAATATATTGGGAGTTTTTAAGCCCAGGAGTCACGTTCAAGATAGATTTCTTCCCCCTGTGAAGGATGTGGCTATGCTGGTTTACATGGTAGACTTCTGGTGTTCAGTGGACAAGTTATGTTTAATTCCGGCACTGGCCATGTTGGTGTTACGAGGATATAAAGCTAACAGTTTTCAAATTTATTGGATGTTTCATACATGGTTTGATTTTGTAAAAAGTATGTGATATTATGAAATATATTGGTTAGTTACATTTGCAGGCCGCACTTTATGATCAATACACTACCAGCTTCTTTATGTGTTTTTTTTAATATCACACTCAGTATCACGACACGACGTAGAGAGCATGTATAATCCCGTTCTGACGTCACTGTACTGGCTGTGTGTTAATAAAAGCAGTAAGACTTTTCCATAACGAGATAAAAACAGAGACGGCTGTATCATGAGTTTTTGCCAAACAGTAATGGCGAGGATCGAATTCATTTCAACTACTGGCTCTTGTGTATCAGAGTGAACAAGACGTGGTCACCTTCGTATAAATAACTTAAAACTTATATCTTTTGGCTCCGAGTCCCTCTCTTGTTAATTGTTTTATGGAATTGTTCGCCATCGTCAACGTAACGTAGACACTCTCAATAGCTTGTCCATGGCTTGTTACAGCGGTAAAAAATCTGTACCGAATTATCACATATAATACATATATCACATTTCACCACTTTCTTAATGGAATAGCGTATATTCCGTGGGGGTCATGCAAATTTCAACTTGTTAGAGGGTTGCATAGAATAAGTGATCAGGACCGCCAGTTGTCAGACTTCAACTTTTGTGGTAACCTTGGTGATTGGGTGTGTTGGATCGCTGACTTTGTGTACATGTTATAAGGTACCCGACTCTCAGAGTGTGGGATGGAGTCCCGGATATAAGAATCTGTACTTTAATGAGAAAGTGTAGTCCGAAATATAACGAATGTTTAACCTAACAATATAAGTTTTTACGAATGACTTCTTTGTAACGGTGTGGAGGTTTGAGCCATCCATCATCAGGCCTACCAAAATAAAAATTCCCACTGTAAAGAAAAAAGCTGAAATGTCCACATTAATCGTAGAAATAGCAACATAAACATATTACCACGCTACTGAAACAGTAAAAACGGCCACTTTAAATCGCTAAAACTCGATAAAATCCCCCGAAGAGACTGCAACTTCAATGTTGCGCATGCGCACATGGAAGAGGAAGCCTCCACGCATGTTGACATTTTCCAGCTTGGACAAAAGTTACAAGCTTTTTAAGTATTTCTTTTGCGTTATTTGGTATTTGTCATAACCATACTTGTGTGCACATCTGTTTAGTTTACTTTCCATTCGTATGAAATGATTGACAGTAATACTGTTTCTACGCGAGGCGATTCACGATTGCTTGGAAATTTTAAAGAAGCTCGGATCGTAACGCGCATGCGCAGTAGAGGCCAAAGTTGGCTGATATAAAAATGTTGCAGTTTCATAGTCTTTCGTTGCCGTTTTTAGTAGCGAGGTAATATGTTTATATTTCCACGATAAATTTGGACTTTGAGAACTCCGTATTTCTGCACAGTGGGAAGGTTTTCTTTGGTAGGCCTGATAATGGATGTTTTCAAATTATATATGCTTTCATGAAGTCCTTCAAGTGGCTGTTGCCTAATTTGCCATTGAGCTGCTACGTTCTACGGTGCAACACTACCCACTCTTCAAATCTCATATCAAACGAAAGCCAAAGACATTCAATGATTATATTTCCATTTAGGTATCATGGAAATTGTATTAATTTTTCAACTTTTAGCTAATGCACTGTTACAATGTAATAATGCTGTTGGAACTGCGATTCGGATATGTATGAATTGCGCAAGACCTTTGACCTGAGCAAATATGTCCAATATTTTCGTACAATGTTGTTTGCTTTCACAACTTGGAATCAGACATGGAGGGAAAACGACACAAGTTGTTCCTGAAAAGTATTGTTGAATGAAACAGTTGCAAATTTCAAAAGGATTGCCTTGATTCAGATATATTGGAAACCGAATACAGTCTGTAAATAATCCAGTGTAGACCAGACAATACAGTGATTGACCTACACAACTTAGACAGCGATCGTACCAACCCGATCCAATATTTGTCCCTCACAATACGCATTGGTTGCTGAAGGCCGGTTCTAACCCTCTGTATATCCCCGGGGGATATTGTTTAGTAACTGCTTAAACATAATAATAGCAGTTAAAACCTACCATCGTAACATTATTAGAAAAGTCAAACTGTCAGAATTGATCATAGAAAATAAAATACAATATTCTGTTCAGTTAACGTATATGACAAAAATCATATATTCGATAAATGTTAAATTAAATTAAATTCGAATTAACCTAAACAACAAAGAACTTATATAGCATTCGGTATTGAGTGACCCGTGATCAGGGTTAGAAATGCAAACTCATGCTTGTCGCAAGAGGCAATTAACGGGGTCGGGTGGTCAGGCTCGCTGACTTGGTTTACATGTGTCATCCTATTCCAATTGCGTAGATCAATGCTCAAGATCTTGAACATTAGATTGTCTGGTCCAGACTCGATTATTTACAGACCGCCGCCATATAGCTGGAATATTGCTGAGTGCGGCGTAAAACGAAACTCACTCACTCATGGGCCAGAAAAGCCAGTGACCAACAGGATCGATGCTCATCCTGTTGGTCACTGGCTTTTCTGGTCCTTACTCGATTATTTACCGACCGCCATACAACTGAAATATTGCTAAGTTAAGAAAAGAACCCGTATTAAGCACTTTTTACCATTTGCATTCTAATCAGGAAGAAAAAATCGTTCTGTTATATTTTCTATTTTTGCCAAAGCTGATGCTTAGCCCGTACGTCTAACTCCCCCGATGTGTGTTTTAATAGTAACCGGGGCGGCAGAATGTGCCTCTGATTAATTCCCGAAGTAATTTTTGCGCAGGACATCAAAGGTGTTTCTCGCCTCGTGTATTGATTGGTTCTACTTCACTCGTAATTAAGGATTGCAGATCCTAAATTTATCTTATTGCAGGTCGATTAATGCTGAAATAGCCCGTATCTAACATGTAGTGAAATAATCGTTTTGATCCTTGATTGGAACTTCCTTATGCTGCCACTACCTTTTATCATACTGTTTACGGAATCTGAATATCATCGTGTACTGCCACCATTTTGTATTATGTTTAAATGCGTGTTGTCATTAATCCATTTGAGATATATGTCTTTGCACTGTTGTTGTGTCAACCATAGATACATAATTAAACATGCTTGATCAGCTACTTGGAAGAGGATTTTAGTTGGACAGATATTATTGATACAAACATCCGGAACATAATGGCTGAGATGGAAGCAAAGCCATGCTGATCAGTGCCGCCAGAACAAATGGACAAAGTTTACATAGCATGCAAAATATCAACACTGTTTGTCTGGTTCGTTCAATAACAAGTAGCACTGCAAATTCGGCACTTTAGGCCACGTTTGGTCCTGTTTCATCGGTATGGATTATCCGATTACCCCCATTTACAATTCAGCTATTAGGTGACATTAGACCTGACATTACTTAACGGCATGCTGCCCATTACCGGTCCGACCTCAGGGATATGCGAAGAACGTATGGGCATGTATCATGATATTTGAAATAGAAGGCAACCAAACCTTTTTGTTAATGTGTTCCTGAAACATTGTTGGTGGCAGTTTCTTTAGGTAGAACAGGCCCTCTTCATGACAGAACTGGAGTCATCAGTACTTTTAGGAGATCCATTCGTTTTATGTTCGTCACAATTTTGCCTTGGCCAATAGAGGATTCAGTTTCGGCAGATAATCAAGTCTGATTCTCTGGCACTGACGAGAGACATGTACATGGAACACAACCAATATCCAGACCAGACGTGTCTTTTTTCTATCCTATCAATTATGAATGGGTCATGCCTTTGAAGGTTTGAAGCACACCTCTTGGAAAAGCTCCTCCTATTAAGAATACTTACAAATGTTATTTATTGCACAGAAAGTGCATTGGGTGTAAGCTATAAATTCTTATAGAAGTGATAACTTCCTAACTCTCACCGGCTCCTTAGAACGTGTAACGTAAATATATATTTTGCAACACTTAAGCGGGGGATCCCCGAGCATATACCTCACAGCAACCCATCTGAATTCTAGCTTCATCATGGTCACTATTACGCCATGACACCAGATAGTACAATATCTGTGCATCATTTCACAGTCAGCAACTACATAATATCGGTGAAGTGAACTAACTTATCATACATGTTGTCTTAATGGTATTATTATGATGGAGTAAAATACAGTGAACTTGAGGCCCAGATTGTCGGCGATATAAATTTCAAAACCATTCAACAGGAGAGGGGTCCAAATTTCAAAGCTGATGTAAATTGAAACCCTGTGTAAATATCAGAGAATTGCTTTTCTAGTGCACTTCAGAAAGTTTGCATTTTAAACAGCTAATAAAGTGAAATATATGTAAAACTACCGATGAAGTAGTTTCGCGGTTATTAATATTTGCTGGGAGAGCTTTGATGTAGATTGTCTCAATTACAAAACAGAATAAACAGGCAATATACATATAGCTGTCGGAAGTCTTAGAATTAACATTTAAACGTAGATGTTATATGTTCCTCAGAAAGAGCACAAATGACTTTGACATTTATACAAGCAGCTGTCGTGGAAGCTTGGATAGACTTTACAAATATACCCTGAGACATTAACATTGTTTTCTGCTAAGATTAATTTAGTGATGTAAATTACACATATAGTATCAACATTTTTTCTTTCTATTATGAAATTAATAAAACTTGAACACCCAAAAATAACAAGTGACAAAAATCCAAAAGGATTCCACGGGCTTAAATCACACTGAAAATGGTAAGCGCGCCTTACCCTACAGGAAGAGCCAGTCATATAATTTACATTAAATGAAGCCGAGGTGTTGCACAATGCTTATATCGCAGTTTAAGATGAATACCCTGAAGCACATTGAACTGACTTCGAGTCGGCCTGTCCATGTCGTAATACCGACAATACTTAGTGTAACAACAAGTGAGTAAGTGAGTGAGTTTGGTTTTAGGCCGCTTATAGCAATATTCCAGGAACATCACAGAGTGAGACACAAGAAATTCACACACTGCACCCATGAGGGGAATCGAACCCGGGACCTCGGGCCAGTTTGTTACCCTAACGCTCCTGTAACAAAAATGAAATTTGTAACGTCATTTGTTATGATGGTACATCCGCTCTCCGGCACATGTTCTTTACAGTACGAAACCATTTGTGAAGGACTGTTGCAATAGCTGAACACGACCTATTTCACATCACTAGCCCAAATTGTCACAGAGAGAGGTTGATGATTAACACAGCGCTGGTAATTTAAGGGGAATTATGCGTTGTGAGCAATGACTTACTATTCAGCAGAAACGTTCATGTTTATTCATCGTTTTATCCTGGTAAACACCTAAATGTCAGTTGTAAGAATAGAGTGTTTGATTTGGAGAAATGTTTGGAGTGTCTATATTTACTGTCTTTATACTAGACATTCCTGTAATGTTTTACACAGACAAAATTACAACAGTATTACGTAAAATAAAGCATTTTATATTAAATGAGCGGAAATATAACTCTTTCGTTCTATTATGGAACAAACTTATTTTTCCAGAACAGTAATGCTAGATCATAAGAGAAAAGGTGAAAACATATTGTAATGGTCAAAATGTTGATTTCCATTTATTTCAGTTATAATGGCTCAATTGGTTATGGCAGTATACAATTTAGTTAATAATATTTCTACTACTTTACCTTTTCATATTGCACCAGTATTCTACAATATCAATTAGTTGTAATGGTTAAAAGATTTATTTCTATTTTATAGTTTTGACAATTCATTAAGAAGAATTTGTTTGTAAATACATTTTCTTAACTTGTACCATACATAATAAGATAAGTTTTCATAATTTAAGTTTTATGGCTACTTTGGAATTGACTTGTGGAAATTGGCTAATAAAATGAAGAAACAAGAATGTTGTTATCAACACATATAAATCAGTAAGCGTTGTTCATATTCATATCGCGGTGGGGTAGCCTAGTGGTTAAAGCGTTTGCTCGTCACGCCGAAGACCCGGGTTCGAT
>VKKT01000254.1:103999-125546 GCA_008038995.1 Haliotis laevigata
TAGGTAGTCTCGCGTGGACGTGATCCGGTCGCCATTGTTTTATTTGTTTACATTGCCGACATGTAACTCCAATGTATAAAGGCCAGAGGCCTGAAATACAATAAACATGTTTAACTTGAGTTGACTGTGAAATAGCTAGTCATTACTTTTGAAGATTGCATTTGTTCTTTTAATTTTTCTACTTTCTTTCTGTCCTAACCCCTAATTTTGCCTTCAGGGAATCAACAATTAGGAGAAATACTTTTTCCTTCGTTGTCTTGTATTTTCATTTTCTCCAAACTCACCTTTACTTTCTTGACATTGGATTCCCTGATGATCTGAGTTTAAGGTACAGCTCACTACAGGAAATGTAATTTTAGTTTTAGTTTTGCTCAAAGTCGGTTTTTCTTTGATGTTTTATTCTTATCATTAGATGCATTTTGTTTGTTTGGAAATGGCGTGAGGTTCTCCAGAGTCGAGCCGCAGCATACACACAGCACTGAAATAATTTCTTCTGATAAATTAATTTCATGTTTCGGAAAAGAGCTGGTCAATTGGTCTCCCATTTGTTTGACAGATAAATATTATATATTTCATCATAAACAGAGTGAAACAAAATATAAACCGCATACTCAGAGAGATCTTCAAATGAAGATGAAGAATCGAGCTAAGAAACCGCGGGGACAGTTTGTTCTAAGTCAGGTGGTCTTTTTGTTGAAAAGAAGAACATTGACGCGGATGTCCTCTTCAAGTTTTGGGTCTGCTGCTACTAGACCATTCTGTTCATGCAAAGCTTCCTGTTTGGCCCCAGTTGTGGGCTCAACTGGTCCCGGCCACAAGTGGATTTTAAGGCACATGAGTAGGTCTTTGGGAGATTTTTCTCCGTAAGGGAAGCATACACTGGCATGGCATATTCCCAATGCAGCATAAGCGATTTGCCATTTTTGCATGGCATTTCAGGCCATCCTGTCGCTTTTGCTCACTCAAGTAGTTGAAGCAGAACTCGAAACAACACAAAACGCACACGTATTGAGTAGGCTTAACATGCTATGGCAATAATCGGTACATTATGCAAATAATAATAATAATAATACCTATCATTATCATCCTGGGATGTTCAATGAATATTCATTTTGTTCATGAAAGGTTAAACACAGCACTTAATGACATACACATGTTCTCTGTGATAGAACGCCAGTTGACCCTGTTCTTCATACAAGGCAATGTTGGAATATCTCTCACTTATACCGAAGAACGATATACGCATCAATGAAAGCAAGCAATGTCACACAAAGTAAAGACTACAGTTCTGTGCAGATTCGTGACCATGTTGGCTTATTTTTCATAGCTGTCCCGTAGGGGCAACCTAAGTCATTTGGTTATGAACTGGCCTTCTATATTTAGGGAATCATAAAAATGTTCGAACTCACAGGCAAACAAGGATAAGTTGGCCCTGCGCAGAGAACGCGTTTACAGGAAGTAGGCGGTGCACGGCAATGAGCAAAACCATTTGGTTTGTGAAAGGAAGAACAGATGAAACTGATTCATCGCGTAGCTGCACACGCCTTGCTCATAAGACTTCGGTGTAGCAAGTCGCACTACGCTTGATTAACCTGGGGCCCCTTCGCTAACAATGGCAAGCGCCAGTCGGCGGCACTCATACATGCTAATACGGGTCAATTGTCAGGTCGGTGCTCAACACATCCTTGTTTGCCAGTAGATAACACGTTCACAGATATGGTTAAGGGCCTTTTGATCTTATAAAACAGTTGTTTTTATTTTTGCTTTTCCTCAGAGTATTGAAGTCAGAGCGCAACGGGATCACAAGAAGTTGGCTTCCTCACGTTATATCCTTTTGGGGAATCGAACCCGGTGGTTCGGCGCTACGCAACGCTTAAATTACCACCGCCCATTATACACAATGTCATGATCAGCGTGCAAGCCTACAATGATGAAATTTGACTGCAAAACAATCGTTCGTAAACTGATACCATAGCAAATAATAGATGACGTCACACATTGTTGTTGGCGTCACACAAATGACTCCATGGGAAAACAATGGATTGCCATTCTTCTTATCGGGAACTGACATTTTTCTACATTTTGGTTTTTCTGTAAAATGCACTATCCCACGCTGAGAATTGCTGAACGTTTCCTCGACAATTTGTGTTGAAAATAAACTTGCCAAGGAACCGGATTATAAGAAAATAATTCACTTGGGGCTGAAAATCTGTAATTCTCATCAGCTCGAAAGATATTCTCCTAAAACAGGACAAGCCATACCGTAATCATCCAGATAAGACCCCATCTGAAGTTCAAACTGTTCATGTAGATCGTGATTGAGTACCTGTGGGTACGTGTGTGAACTCGTTTTGGAAAAAAATACATATTAAGGACGTCGTGGCATAGCTATATTCTTTAACAACCTTGATTTTCTAGAGATCGTTGCCAGTCCTTTGACTTTTTTCTACAAATGTCATTTCGACCAACTGCTTTTTTGTATCACCCATCACCTTGGGCGTATTTACCTTATAACTTCAAGTTTCTTCCTGAAATTACTTTCACCTCATGTCCTGGCCATACCTTCGTAGACTTGGGTGGTGGAAATAGTTTCGAGGTTGCACTGAAGCTTGACCTTGATCATCAAATCCATTTGCTTTGTGTATTGTACTGGTTAGTATTCCAGCTATGTCAGCCAGTAAATAGTCTGACCTTAACAACCTACGACCCACGTTTGTAGGATCGAAATATACATTGCAAAACCAGGTCCATAATCAGAAGACAAAGGAGTGACCCGAACTTTTCTTTCTACAGTTAACTACGGTTATAACGAACTCAGTTCGCTTCATCCGTCAGCTATGTCATCATTAGCATGTTAGTAAGCCTAAGAGACCCGTGAAGATCCGGGTTAGAATAGGTCCCCAGTATCGTAGTTTGTAAGAGGCGACTTACGGGCTTGGGTGGTCAGGCTCGTTCACTTGGTTAACACGTGTCATCTTATTCCAATTGCGTAGATAGATGCTCAAGATCTTGAATATTGGATTGTCTTGTCAGGACTCGATTTTTTTACAGACCGGTGCCATATAGCTGGAATATTTAACGACAAACAAACAAACAAACAAACAAAAAGCACTAAAACGTTCATCACGTTTTTAACCTAAGAGAAATGAGCAGTCTATAAAGTTATCGATCTAAATATATAATAATAAAGTTAAATTATTTTCCACTAGTAGTACAATGCTGGATGTTTGTGCTTATCCCGGTCTCTATATAATTTACGGCGAAAGTCAGGACGTCCTGAACCGTACAGTGAACACATTGAGTTTGAAAGTTATTCTTTCTTGTGACAGTTTGAATATAAATAGCCTTAAGCAATTGAGGTTTGCAAACAACTTGAGCAACATGACACATCAAAGTAAAAAGTTGATCTGCGATGACAATTGTGAAATGCGTATACTGGATTCCTCCATCGTTCCCTCCTTGAACTAGTAATCTTTTTGTTCTTTTGTTGATTAATGCCTGCATCCATAATTAAGCCTGTGAAGGACACAGTGGGCTCTGCAAGTTTGAAATGTTGAAAACACTGTCCGATTTGTCTTTCTTTTTCAAGTATCGAAATGCCTACGTATCTGCAATATTGTTCAACATTTCAGCCTTATATCAGCCAATGTTCAACATTAAAACATTGTAATGAAGCTGCAAGGGACCATGACTCATTTAACCACCAACTAGCAACAACGTTTCCGTTTATGCGGTATCGTGCAGACTTTGAAGCCATTTTTACGTGTTACAGCCACCAATGTAATAACGACAGTGATATGTGTTTGAAAATCTAGAAGAAATGTCATAATGAAAAATGAAAATGCAAAGACTAGAATTGAAACATTGCTCACCTTTTCGCGTGTACATCGTGTCAGTTTTATTTGATAGTGGTTCTCAAACATGATAGAGTCGAAGTCGTTCAAACGAGGTTTCGTGTTGATGTGGAAATAAATATTTATGTCACACTTACATTCTGCAAGTCTTTCCAAGACACATCGTGAAAAATGTAGAATCCAGGAACCGTTGATAACTGGTGGTGTTGTTTCTGCAACAAACAAATGACAAACACAATGACGAAGTGGTTTTATTGTAATCATACGTGTATAAGATGACACAACGAGGTCATGAAGGGACCTTAAAAGTTAAGGCGAATATAATCTCCATTAAAAGCAGAGTATGAGATATAATTGTTATGATAGGTATCCACAGTACCACGTGAGCTCTCTACTCGCTTAAATGAGACATTGTGATCAGATTGGGAACGGATTGTCTACAATGTGACGATCGCCTGAGTGATATTTGCATGTTTGAAACAGGTAGAACTTAGCGAGAAGGAGCTCAGAACGTTCGATGTGTCTTACTCTAACTTGTAGACATTTCGAAAAGATACGAGGAAACATGCGAATTTAGGGATGGATCTGTAATGATATTGGGTCAATGTGACTGCAGAACGCCATTGTCCGCGGAAGGGTCATTGCTTGTTTCCACTTCAAAAGCTTTTTCGCACGATTGTGGTCATTCAGGAATATGACAATAGTGTCCAGTTTCCATGTATCGCAATTGACGGACTCCAGCAGGAAAACATCTACCATCAGGAAATGGCCAATCACGGGTCCTGACCTTTACCATATTGGGCAAGTGTGGCGCATCATCGTAACACGTGTACATCGACGTCACAGCCCACTCGCCCAACCGAACTAGGCCCGTGGTTTCAAGAGTAGCAGGCCATACTCTGAACTTGCGGTTTTGGAGCATGATTTAGGACCATACAAATAAATGTTTGACCAATTCAAACATCCCATACTTGAATAGTTTTACCCTTCACCCTACTCTATTTTATGGGTCGTTTATGCCCATATAATACACTGCCATCATGTCCTGCTGATTGTCATACTGCATTTACCATTTCTGTTTTTATCCCACTAATACTATCACTTGATGCCTCAATGTATTTCTATAATCATCTGTTATTTTAATATCCCCTACTTTCCGGAAGATATTCATATGTTATGGTGCGATATTTGCTGTTCCATATGTCAGCAGTAGGTGCTTCGAAACTTGTTGGCAACACTCACGCTGATCTGTGACTGTTTGTATGGTTTGACAGCATGCCTCAGGAGAACAGGCTGCTATTATTAAGCACAATAAAGAAAGAACATAATTGGTTCCGATGCCTTCTGGACTTCTCTTCACTGCGGTATCCGGACGAATGATATTCCCGTATGCCATACATTTTTTTACTGTACTTATTTGTGTTTTTAAAGTTCATCCCTTTCTTACGTTTCACAGTTGTACCTGTGGCAATATCCCTGCTGTGTTTCACACAGATATTCAAGCAGCTAAAATGTTCTTATATTATCAAGTAAAATGTTGGTTTTTCGTGTTGTTTCCCGCTTTTGTCGTTACCCGTTATAGAATCTAGCTATTTTATTGGATTGTCAACGTCTGGTGAAAATGCATGCACTACTTGGCCGGCGTTGCGGCCTCTGTGGATTACAGTAGGTCTTTCTTACTCTTTGATAGCCTACTTGTTACGTCACAACTGACGTTCACACATTAGGATATCACACTAAACGTCTGCACAAGTAAATGCACACGTAAATATTAAATAGAAATAAATCTTTGACCATATAATAACAAATTCGTGTGTCGAAAGCAGGATTTTACGAGCTAAACGTTTGTGTACACTTCTCTGCTTTTGGTTCCGTGGTCGCGAACACCAAGTTCTTAACTCACAATCCAACCATTTAAATTATATTTGTATAGTCTTACAGTGTTACATTAGGTATATTCCCTGAGTGATTTAGTAATGTCGACGTAAACGCTAACGAATAATCAATTCATAACAAATGCCAAAAAGGATCTTTATGCTGAACGTAAAAGGCAACATGTTTATGAAAATGATATGAACAGAGCACTGCAAAATACGTGATAGTGCCTGGTTTTTGCTAGAGTGGTAAGCATGTCCATTGATACTGTTTCCTAGTGTGATATAACTGGAATATTGGTCACAGGAGCCAAGGACCATATAAACCCATCGAAAGAGGCAAGTAACGAGATCAGGTGGTCAGACTCGCTGACTTGGTTGACAAATGTCATCGGTTCCCAATTGTGTAGATCGATGCTCATGATCGAGGCGGTCATTCATTACATAATTGCTGGAATATTGCTGAGTGTGGCGTACAACTAATCTCACTCACTCATATCAACTCACGCCATGCTCGTAGTTCGTGAAAGATCCAGGATAATGTAACACCCCGTATAAACCTTCCCTTGCAAATAGTGAACAAACTGCTGCATTAATGACAATGAAACGCCTTTTATATAATAACATGTGGATAGTAACCGCAATTTTCAATTCAAAGATTGACAAATGGTGGCTACTCAAAAATAGCAAAGACTCGTTCTTGGTTGCAAATATTTCCGCCATTTACCCTATATATGTAATATTCATTAATTAAAGAGGTAAATATATTCTAGTGATATTCCTGGTGTGAACAATATTATAACGAAGAAATTAGTTCTGACTGAGAAACCGGGCACACTGAGGTTCGAGGAATGAAACGCATCAGGTAGTAATTGTTCCGTTATGCGCAAAATGTCAGCTGTGCCTCCTATCGTTTTAAATAGTGAATTGATCATATGTTTCATCATGCACAAGTTAGATTTTAAAAGTGTCAGATGTTTTAAGAGCTCGAACAGGAAAGAAGCGGCAAACACAACAACCGATGTTATGTACAGAATAATCTTTAGTCCAGTGAATATATGCTAATTTGATATAACACAACAAATATTGAAGTAGAAAAACACAATGCCAAAGAGAGAAAAAAACAACTAAATAATTAACCTCTTCTTTTTTAAAAATTTCATAACAGTACATAACATCTGAAATATATGATTCTATGGATATATTTTCACATAGTCAGTGTATTCTGTTTGCCACTTGTTTCCGAAAATTAAGGAGTGAATAAGCAATATCAATGTTACACGTATGTTTCATAAATAGGCATAACACTCACACAAATTCAAAATCATTGGTACAGAGCGTTTCGCCTTCAAACTGTTGTAATTGACAGGACCAATTGCAAAAATGTCAGCTCTCTTGGTAATGATATAAGCATCCTTAATTGACATTATCAATTTCATGGATAGCTGAAATTATTTACACTGTACATCAACTTAAACACATCAAGCTGATACACATTCTTTAGCGTGACGAGCTACAGTATAACATCTCTGACAATATCTTTTTAAAGGATGAAGGACAAAAAGCTGCAATCAAACCATTCGGGCTGAAATAGCTGAACCGATTTTCTTTCATAAAAATGTGCGTTTCAAAATTAAGAAAACCCAACAATTTTTGTAGCAAAAGAAATGGTTTTCGTGAATGTTTCTAAACAAAGATGCGGGATAAGGTGAAACAGAAATCACTGATAACATTGTTTAGTCCTTGACAGCTCAGCTGTCTTAGTAACAGGTTCAAAGATATACGCGTTATGATTCTGTGCTCTATGTTATTTGTATATTTGAAGATATGTGAAGGATTCTCCATGTGGTAATGTAATGTTTGCAATGTAAACACATTTGTAATTATTTGGGGATGTACTATTCAGAATTGACTGTCTCTTGAAGGAGTTTATACTAAGGGAAGGGGAATTTGGTGAGCTGAACAAACGAGAAAAGGGAGTGTGACACACTTTGTGTAAGGTCCATATGGTACACCACTTAGAGTCCCGCGAAGATCCGGTGGATAATTGGTCTTCATCAACCCTTACTTGTAAGAGAAGGATCGGATGGTGAGGATGGCTGCCTTGCTTGATGCATGTCACGTATCTCAGCTGCGTAGATCCCGTTTACTGATGTCTATCACTCTTGTCTGATTAACATTCGAATATTTACAGACGGCTGTCATACAACCGGATTATTGCTGAGGTCGGCGTAAAATCCCAAACAAACCAAATGAAACTTTCAAAGACCATTAGACTTCAGGACCACGAACGTGTGATACAAACATCAAAACGTCCAGGTATTATCTGTTGTAGGAACTGGAAAGGTTTCTGTAGCGCAGTCATAAAGCTGAATGGGTTAACTTCAACGGCTATCAATGCCGGCAAAGTGTCAACTTAAGGGGACGATGCTCCTTCTTTTGCTGCTGTGAAGAGGTGGGCCACGGAATTCAAGTAGGGAAGGGAGAAGATGGTTGGGGATCCGGAAGACCTTCAGCTGACACCACTAAAAACAAATGTTCAGGCTTCAGACTCTTGATAGAACCTCTCCAAACTATCATCGCCTTTGTGAAATTACGTCCTGCACTACTGGTAGCACCCACCCACTCACTCAATTTGTATGACAAAGTAAGTGTTTGTTGGCTGACGCCGCATTCGGCAATATTCATGCCGGACGACGGCTGCGTATTAACAACTCAATCTCGACCACACAATCACCAGACACTCCAGTGACCATCTCCACCAAGGCTGTCTAATATAGCAGCCAATGCAAGAGTATAACACACGCGCTCATCGAGCCAAACGTCCTGGTTTGATTACTAATTGTTGTAAATATTTCCAACCCATTCTTGTCGCCGGAATATTGATACTCTATTGGACGATTTCAGATGAAGTCACGAACACGTTACTGACGCTCGTTCATGCCTTATTTCGTTCTCACAACATGTATCTTTATTTGAAATCAGACAAAAGAAGTGACATATTAAATGAAATTGCTGTTACAGAGCTCGTCGGGAGGGGTTTGTGATGGATGCTACAGGTGGAGCTAGAATCGTCATGATGAAACTCACTCATGTGTGTATGATGCAGTCATAAGCGGAGATATGTCATGGTTATGCATTTACATTGGCGGTGTTATTCTCTTAAACAATGTGATACGCATCATATTACCCCGTTACTTCCACGGTGAAGACCCAGTTAGAATTGATCTTTAGCAACCCATGCTTGTCGTAAGAGGTGACTAAAGGGATCGGGTTGTCTGGCTGGCTGACTTGGATGTCATAAAGTAAAACGTTAGCTTAAGGTATATCAGTGATCTGATGTCGTTAATTCCTTTCCCCCGATTTACCCAGATGAACTAGAAAATATAGTTAAGACCAGTGACGACACTAGTTTCGTATTTAAAATTGTGCTTAACGATTCAGAATGACCAAAAGGCTGCCTTACTGGAACTTTTCAAAAGTCAACGTTTCCGTAATACCGTATTCCTAGAGCTCCAGCCTTCGATCTCTACATTTGATGTGTTTTACTTAAAATCTAGCATGCTCTTTCTACCAAGAAATTGAGGTGGGCTACGGATTCATCCCCAGTTACAATGCTGAAGGCCTCAGAAAAGCTTTTTAAATTTCAAAACTTTTACTGGTGTATACATGACAAGTACATATCCACATTTGATGCCTAAACTGGTTACCGATGCAATTCCCTATTTGTACTGAACCATATATTGTTGTTTTGCAGGTCAACATTTGACTTGCCTGGTATGTGTTTGTGATGTTGTCACCGGCAGGACCTTTTTGCGAAAACCTGGTATCATCACTGATATATACCGATACTGACGATACAGTCGGAATCGTATGATCGAATCTGTGTTGGGTTTTTTAACATAGAAAGGGTCGAATCTGTACATTGTGAAGTATTCAAATGTCCAGTTCAATAATTTTTTTATCATTCTATGCATTAGTATACAAAACCTGACAAAGACTTTTGTCTTGCATAAAATCAACACATAAATACATTATACAAGTAATAGCATAACATGCTGATTTATATTCATTCGGATGACCTCAGTGAATCAATAAACATTGCAATACCATGCAATATTAAGGTTGTGAATTAAAAACAACGCTTCTGATTATGATTGATAGGGAAACAGACGCATTATACGCGGTAACGCCCAGACCAGGTCGGCCTCCGATGTTCATTAAGAGCCTAAGAACGCTATACGTGTGATTAACGAGAGGCGAGCGAGTACTCTCTGACCAGGGAAGATCAACTAATTGCCTAGTAACATTCATATTGTATTCATACTGCACTTAATCATTGTTGAAGGCAGTTGAGCGTCATTAAATCCATTTATCAGTCACTGTGTTTTGCTAAGCATTACTGTCATTTAATTCGCGAACCGTAATCACGCGGAGCTAAGAGATATTATACACTATTACATCTTCAACAGATTTTCCTCCACATGAGATAGTTTTTTCCTGTACACAAAGCACAGTTTTCTTACATCACCGTTTGCCAACACATGCATTTTCCTTTGAAAAATCTAAAGTTCTCCTACCCACTGTTGGACTACTGTTGCTAAAGACTACGCAGATAATGCAGATCCGTGGGTTTAATTGTTAGGTCATGATATTTCACAGTATATTCGTAAAGCGACAAAACGATTTACACAATCAGCGTAAAGCACACCCGAAAGCAGGATCCCTCGTACGTCTCCAAGAGTATCTTAGGCATGTGTCAGCACAATGCGAACCCAAGTGTCAAGGAAATGATACACTAAAACTAAATGATGTCTCCTACTTACGAATCACATATCTTTCACTGATGTTATTAACGGAAACTATCTTTCAGAACGTGGAGTAATATTTATGATCAAATATGTCTCTACATCGGTGAACATAGTCCATGTACTTGGCCATGTCGATCATGGATTTGTTACATGTTTCGTTTTCTTGTTAAAAATGAATCATCCAAAAACTGCATAACATCGCGATGGCATTAACTCATACACCCACAGTGGTGTTTATCAAGTTGTAAACCTAGTAGTACTATCATATCTGACTGTAGACACAGATGGATATTTGCATATGGATGTTTTGACTTCATTATCAATCTTTATTGAAGTCTTGTCGAAAGCATATTACCTGTGATGCTCTGTCTCTATTTGCGTGATCTATGTAGGAAAGAAACATCGGGGGAAACAGGTACAAACTGTCAACTGTCTGTGAGATACATAGTAACAAAAAGTTTCATAGTAATGAAATATGATTAGTGGAAACAGGTTGAATCATACTGTCAACTCTTAGAGAATCAAAGAAACAGTATGGGAAAAGTAGGAACGGAATGCGATTTCAAGCTCAGAGAACTGTAACAGGGAATCTTCAAGGAAAGTGTGTTGAAACAAAAACCTTTCTACGGCTTTTAAAGGAAAGAGTCTGGGAAACAGGCAGGAATTCGGTGTATCATCCATACTTTGGAAAAAGATAAGCTGCAAGTCAAGTTCTACAATGCCTGGAATTCAAATCGTGTTGCTCCTAGGGTGATTCTGCTTGAAATTGTCCCTTCTGGAACCGCCTTAAAAGGAATCCTCCCTTGATTGTTTAAGACAAGAGGTGGTATACCTCACTATACACCCTGTTCAAATCTTACTAATACATTTTACTAACGTTTCAATCATTTGCTGCCGCTGTCAATTAGATACCCCAAGGAATCTACAATTTCAGCTGCTGCATAACTGCAGAGCCTTTAATCCAATAGTACGAACCCTTTCTGTATGTTGGCCTTGAGGCGAGATGGAGTGCACGGAGGCAATCATGCAACTCCATCAGTTTGGCATTGTCACTTTCACTAATTACGATCGTGAGCTTTGGGCTGTCAAGAAACACGGTATCATGGTATAGGTATTTTCAAAACCTTCATGGACACACTGAAACGCACAAAATGGAAGTATTTGGATTGTGATTAAAAATGCCTCAAGAAAGGAACACGTTAAAGCTAGCCTGAAGCGTTCTGGACCTAGTCTATTCGAATAAATGAGATGGGGCTTAGGCTGAGGCTAGTACTAACAAGTTTTAATCGTGAAAGGGAGGGAAATGTGCTAACACATTAGGGTTATAATAGCTGACGGCAACAGTTGGTACCAGTCTGGGAATTGTAAATAGTACAAGTAGGTACTATACTCCGAACGGTCACGTAAAGGAATTGTCTATATCTGTCACTAATTTGTGTAAATATACCATTCACCCAGCGTAGTTTATTCAGTGTTGTTCCTCAAAATGAGACATAGATCTAGAGTTGTTCATCAGGCTGAGGTCATTAATTGTAGCAGTTGATGTATGAATGCGGTATCTACTTGTGGAATAACGAATTTGGTGCTGAACTCTGTTAAGGCGATTTTAGCTCTGTTAAGTCTATCTACACACAGGAAGAGGAAAGGCGCTGATTTCATTTGCAACTCCTCTCATGTCGAAATCACAAAATTTTCAAGAAGTGTTTACAGGACTGTAATTCCAGCATGTACGCCCTTTTCATGGTTACTATTGTGAGATATAGCAAGTGATAACATATGTTATATCTGGGATTACCCTTTCTTAGTAAAGTACAAATTCTAGTACTTTTTTGGTAAGAGTCCCATCCGGTATTCGAACCCACACCCTCAGAGTCAGGCACCTAATCGCCAGCACAAAAAGTCAACCGCCTAACCCGCTCAGCAACCGCGACTTCCACAAAAAAATTGTACTCTATTAAGAAAGTGTAATCCCAAATACAACATTTGTTACATTTGACCACTTTCTAAAAATGGCATTGTGATGTTTGGTAATTTGAATGTTAAAAAGGAACTTAATAACGCATTCACGAATATTTGTTTTCCTAAAACAATCGGCTACCTCCATAAAATATTTCGCATAAGGAATCAAGATGGTTCACACAATACAAACCTTTCTTCCGCTTGTACAAACGCCGATCGTTATACGGCGATGGTCCTTGTGTTGAATGTCATGCTGTTTTTTGTTTCGCCATTCCTAGCGGCTATGGAAAGGAGATCTTGGGTTATTTCTGTTCCAATCCGTTAAAGTGGGTTTATTATTTCCCCAAACACTACTTTTAGTTGTTGAAATTACCAGTCAACCCGGAGCGCTTCAGTTTGCCAAAAGCTCTAAAGCAAGGTCACCATGATCTTGATGTCTCATACCTCGCAACATGTCGCCATGGTCCCAAGGTGTAGACGTGGAGGAAAATCTTAATTCTATCTGACTGGTAGATGATTAAATGGTCTGCATTTCTTGTGTTGAACGACCTCGAGGGTTTTGGGCACCGTGCTACAATGAATGGCGCAAAGCGGTTGTATTTATCTGTAGTCACGTAACTATGTAGCTATAGTCCAAATCATTGTCATTAGAATCTGTTGTCTGTCTTAATGTATCTTTAAGTGTATGAAATGTCAGATGAGGCGATTTTAGCTCTCTAATATCACGCAAATGAATGTAAACACTACTACATATCCTGAAAGTTTGAAACCCAAGAAACAAATGCCCTTGTAATCTAGTTTTGCACACAAAGAAAAAATGTAAAATGACTGCAGATCTTTGCAAAATAGTGATGGTCTAGTATAAAGCTTCCAACACGAAAAACAATACAGTTTTAAATCAAACGTACCCAGTTTTTGTCCTACGTATTGGTGTTACCCGTATTAATGCTACTAGTACAAACGACTGTGATTTCAGCAGAGATTTCTTATTAATGTGTAAAAGGTTTCATTGTAGCATATGTTAAAGTGTTTTTTAGGCGGACAATTGACTTGCATCTGCACGTGTTTGTGATGGTACTACAGGTTGGAGAAGCTATGTTTCCCTTTCTCGATCACCTGTTTTCGTCAATATTTGATAGTGTTTCGTGAACACATGCTTCAATGTGTGATATAGTTTGTATCGTACACTGGGTTATTTTCATTGACTTCTCAGAATATGGAAAGCGATCTTGTCCACTTTGTATGAGCAACATTGTTGATGGTATACGTTACGCATATTATGTACCAGTACACTTTTGAGTAAAAATCAAATAAAATCCTTGAAAGGCATATAGAAGTTGGGAGAGAATGATTACATGGCATTTGTTATGTGCAACAACTTCTTTTTATTCTTTATCACGACTTATCTATTTCTTGCTCTTCCATCAGTTGATTGCTGAGTAGGTGCATAGCGTTAATGTTTATAGATCATGGTTTAGACACAATGTTTGAGAATGTAAACAGATGACAATATAATATCACAACCAGTGGTAAAGGATTGATATACCAAGATAACAATGTAAGGACAAAGCCAGCAAGATCAACAGGATATCAATGTGATGACGAAGCCATTGAGATTAACATCGAGGTGTAGGGAATGGGGGTTCCATTACTTTCAATTAAGTATAGTGATGGCAACGAGCTGGCTTTTGTGATACAAACAGTAAAGCAATCAACAAGTGCACAGTGATGGATGATATGATTATTTCACAGTGGAGTACACGAAAAGGTAGATGCCTTTTTTCTGTTAATGGTTGGCTTGTTTCTTTGGATGACAATGCTTTCTTGAAGTTTCTTCTTTTTCCAGTGATTAATGACATGGGGAATATGTGTTTAATGTCAAGAAATATTGTGGTCAAGGTTTTTATGTTCTGTTCTGAAAGGGAAAATTTCATGTCAGATTTTTCAACAAAGGTCCTGTGTTCTTTTAGTCTGCTGGATATGGATTTGTATCTACAGTTGCATGATATTTCATACACACATCCCCTGAGGATTGAGGTGGACTGGGTGGGACACTTACCATTGGCACTTAATATGTGTTTCAGTGTTGGTGAGATGGTTCAAGGTACAACTCGGCAACAGTCATGACGACATCCACAGGGTCGCCTACCGTGTATCAAACCAAACGGATCCGTTCCGTTACCGACACGTTTCCTGACACAATTTAATATCATTCACTTTAATGGACAGCTGAAACAAGTAGACTTTGCATATGCGATATGTGTGAGTTATGAGTGCTACCGGTAAATACAAAGGATAAAACAGGACAAGACAGGGCATCTGTAACGTTTCAGACAACACCTGATGATATCACTATATTTCAGCGATCCATTCATGTAATTTTCACAATTACACTCATATTTTAAAGGGCTACGGCCAGGGGAGTCTATTTCATAGAATAATCAAGACTGGTTGTTCTCGGGAGTTGACATTTTATATTAATACTGGTAATTGATGAACTGACGAACACTGACTCAGTAATAAGCACTAAGTTCTAGCTGGTACTACAGTAATCTTTGCCTCAGGTTGAGCGTACAATGGTATCACTGAATAAGGTATAAATGCATATATCAATGCTTCTTTGATAGATTTAATTTGCTACCTGTTATAACTCTTGTTTTTTATATCTTCATTTGCACGATTTTGGGTGTTCATTACTTTTCAATAGTGGGTCAGATCATTTTAACGTTTACGACTACGATAATCACGTTTCCTTAATCTCGGACATTCTATATTAATTATTTTTCTACCGAACAATAAATTCATAATAACAAGACGGTTTCTCAAAGAGCCTGTAGAATAGTATAATATGAACATATATCTTATGAGCAAATGAATGCTATCTTTTTCTTGTATATTTTTTATATTTGTTATCTCTTATCTTCTTATCAATCATAATGTGACTGGTTCTCGTGGAACTACTGTAAAATAAACCCTGCCTTGACAGCTCGTAGTCTAATATTGTACAATTAACGAAGCAGACATACTTCAAATTCAAAGCTATCATGTTTCATGCATTTCTGTATTTCTATACGCTACCGTAGGAATACCACAAACCATTAGCGATGTAATGACGCTGACAGTGCTTGTCACAGATCTCGCAGTGAACTAATGATCCTATGAGAGGAAAACGAGATAATAAATATCGATAGGTATAAAAAGACATCGATCCTTCATCAGGTAGCTCCTGGAATATATATTGTAGGGGAAACGTATTTAACATGTCTTGACTGGGTCATGTGGACATTGTGGTTTGTCAAAACTTATTATTTTGACCTATGCCTCTGTCTGATCCATATGTTTGTATATGGCGTTTGACATACACTATACCTACACTTGTAGTGCTCCTTTCACCAGTACACTTTATTCATACAAGGGTTTAGACATACACAGCTTAGGAATTATCAACAAAATAATCAACATATTAAGACATGACAAAGGAGCGTTAAAAATCGTCCACCGATTTCTGGTGTGCCCTGCCGCGGTATTGCTGGAATATTGGTAAAGACCATATAAAAAACATACTCACTCACTTACCACAACATGCTGTTCCTGCTATACTTCAAATACAGGAGGATATCCCCATGGAGAAAGAGAAAGGTATTCACATTTGTGCAATCAGGCACTTAAAAAAACACGTATCTTTATTTCTATTATACTTGAAGAGCTAGGTTTTAATGCAAAGTGATGCAAGCGGTTTAGGACAGAACCGGATATTCGACACCCGAGCTCAGTGTTAAGGTATGTAGACTGAACAATTTAGGATTGGGTGTACAGTAAGGAAAAACGAATAAGTCTTTTATTGTCTTGTGTGCAATAAACATAACATGAGTCCCTGCTTGACTACCAGAACCTGTGGTGCAGCAGCTAAAACGTTAATAACTACTGGAAACTCTTGGATTCAAAACACACCTGTACAGACTCAATGTGCTTGCATGTAGCCTTGTCGGCCACCATTGCGCTGGCACGTGTAGCTCAGCATAAGCACCACAGTGGCATGGACGTTAATGGTTTTACAAATTATTTGTCTACTGCTGCCTGTTACAACCAAGGGAAATGCTGGATGGAATCTCCAGGACTGTGTATGCATCACATATGTTCAGACCCTGGCTCGCAGAACCTACATCGGTATCGGTAGATACACACCAACGGATACACCAACGCGACTGTAGACATGTACGTTTCACAGAAGATAGCTGTTCCTAAACTGAACTCGAATGAACAGAAAGATCAACAGTTGGCTTCAAGTGAGGAAGTTGTTTAGAGCCTGTTTTGCAGACGTGCATAAAGAATGGCGAACTTTATTAAAATTGCTCTGATCACAAAGTATGAACTGTTTAGGCTTTACAGGACAGACAAGCAGAGGAAACCACGCACGTCTTTCACACCTAGACACTGAGCTGGGCAAACGTTACTGAAGTGGTCCACTAGAAACATAAAATGTTAGGTCGTGCCATCAGGTTAGAGGCCACACGGTGCGAAACTCCAGCTGCCGACACATTCTATAAGCTATAATTGTGTTGAAGATTTAATGCATATTTTTTAATTGTGTCGGAAGAAATTGCTGATAATTTGCGATTGTGTGTATCTTGTATCACATAATGGGACGTGTTTTTAAATCAGAGTGAGATAAATTTACTTTGCATGTTCCAACCTTCATATGTATGATATAATACTGTAATTATATGAACATTTTTGAAGTTGTAAGTGTTTTATGTGTGTGAGTGTGAGGATTTGCCTATAATTCTGACGAAATGGGGTTGCCATGTGTTTGTTAACAATATATCACTACCACAGTTACTGTAAGGTGAGACCTACGTAAGTTGTCTGGTGAACATACAGTCACTATTCGGGGTACCCTCACTGGTGGACATTACGCTGTCCAGGACAGAAAGGGACTTCATCCGTGAAGTGTCCAGGTCAGCTGACGGTTAGCTTAGGTCTTTGGCATCCATCGATGGTTTCAGTAAAGGTCTCCGTTTACCTCAATATAAATCTGTAAATTGTTATTGCAAAAATTACCCCGTGTTTACTATCCTCAGAAATAGATTCCATTTGGTGCAAAGGGCAAAATAGCTTTGAAAAATATACTCATGCCAATAATGGTTGTCACCCCCTTCGATTTTTATAATTGGAGAGGGGGGTGAGGTGTGTGTGGTGTTGGGGTGGGGAGGGGGTTGACAGCCATAATTGGCATGAGTATATATGAACCACTGAGAATTATTGATGTTAGCGAAAAGGGGAGGCATGACTTGTCCTACCAGTAGAACATGCCACTGTATTTACCATCTAATATATTTCCTACATGTTAGCATCATGTCTGCGACAAGCTATGCAGCACTCAAGGTAATATACTACATGTCAGTTTAACCTTTTGTCTGCGGTCAGTTACAGAAGATGATACTTCAGGTAAGTAATTAAACTGGCCATAAAAACAGTGACTATAACTGACAAGGGATTTTATCTTACGGCCATATGTAACTAATGTTCTTATTATGAAATAACACTGGACGGTCAGTAGGGGTATACGGAGTTAATTAATACCAACATTCCATTGTCACTTTTGAACATAAACAACGTCAGTCATCGTCAGTACATGTATAAGGGAGCAGGGTCAAACATAATCGACAATGCCACCATAACTGGACATTTACTACATTTGCTTGTTATATGTACGTTACCCAGTACATGTGTTTCATAACAACATGTACAACATCGAATGGCCTCGTTGTATTTTCAAACTAAGCTCGCTGCCCAATACCACTTTTCGTGACAGCCAGTCCAATGCCAACATCCCGATCTGCACTTGTCTGCCTCCCAGTCGGCCATTGCCATTAGAGCAATAAGTCTCCAAGACTGCAACTAGACTGTCCTAAAGTGTCACGTAAACAGGTTTGTTGAGAATATGAAAAGAAATTCGTGATAAAAATCAGTGAACCGTTATAGTATCGCGGCCAGACTGTGATGGAGAGGGTTTCTTAGGACTGGTTGGTGCCAGTACTTTAAGGTCTTCATGTTTTGCTTGACCTTGAACTTTCTCTTGTTGCATATGTACTATACAATATAGTACGTGCAACTGAACTGAAATATTGAAGCAATAATTTGGGAAAGGGGTATAAACTGCAAATTAAAATGAGATCTTCCATTTTGCACAAAGGGGTATAAACTTGATAAAAAGGTGATCTGACATTTTGTATAAGGGATATAAACTTAATCAAAATGTGATCTTACGCTTCTGTGTGTGTTGTACCAGCAGTGTGCATGCTTGAGAGATAGAACACCTGTTGGCATTGTACTTATGTGGAGAATTAAATCCAGTTCTCCGGCTTGACAACACTTTTCCACCAGGCTTCGACCAATTCACCACTGGCCCTTTCGATTCTGTTCACCGCTTTTACACATGGATACTCGGACAGAAAACGAAACGTCAACTGCGAAAAGCATTAAAAAAACAAAATAGGAAATGAATGGACACAATATTCATTGTTGCAGATTAAGTATTCGACTTAACCTTGTTTGTTGACTGTATCGACTCAGTCACACAATTAGCTTTGATGTTAGCAAGAAAAGTTTAAACATTGTTTTCAGTTCACTCAACGTCAAATGTCTTGTTGCAGACTTTGTGATGATGTGTAATAGCCTTACTGCAGCTAAATGATATTATTAAAAACTAGCCCAGAAGCAGTGATCTTGCGGATAATTTTAAACAAACCCGATAATACGAACATCCACAGAAAGCTGCAACAAATCTGTGCAAGCACTTGTACTAACCGTGCTTCTTGACCTTGATACATGCGGAGCTTACAACCTGCTGACAGGTTTGGAGCAACAACATTGTCTCCGTAAGAAACAATTATTTCTTGACATTAAAGGATGATCTAATCTGTTTGGCTAATTGTACGCAAGTATAAGTGTCTGATGAGCGTTAACCATTCTGTGTTTTAGGGCCGTTCACATCGCGTAGGAATACTTGATAATATTCACGTGATGACCTTTGGCATTATAAAGACAAGCCTGTTCCTGATCTAAGAGACGTATTTTTTCATCGGCGACATTAACACTTAACACACGAAAAGAAATTGAATCAGAACCGTTGTGAACTGCAAATTAAATACGGATACTTGTAAGCGACAATGTAAATCATCAATTACGATCACATGTCTATTGATTGGTGATCGAAAACTGAACTCTAAATGTTCTGCTATCCCGCAGAATGTTGATAAAAAGTCGCCCCAAAAACTAGAAGCCGTGTTGCTGAAATCATACCGTCAGTTATTTCCTCATCCATGTATAAGGTTTCTGAGTTTCCAGGCTGAATGGTACATTCAAAACAGGACGCTGTCAGTTTAATCCACGATGAACAAGCTCCACTTATAAAAGAGAACATATTTATCCTTTTTATTCACTCCTCTCACCCTCGAACAGTGCAAATAAATATATTTCATGATAATCATTGATTTGCAAAGCGATGAGATAGCATTGTGCCCCGGTTCAATCAACTTTAGACAAGCTCCACTTATACAAGAGAACAGATTAATTCATCCTTTCTCCCCATAAAAGTGCATACAAGTGTTTGTTATATTTTGATAATCACCTATTTTCGTGGCGATTTGGTAGCCTCGTGGCCAGGTTCAATTCCCCCACATGAGTACAGTATGTAAAGTATCCTTCAACGTGATATTGCTAGAGTATTGCTAAAAGCGGTGTAAAACAAGACTCTCTCACTCACTTATTTGCAGCAGTGTTTCTGTCCAGAAACAGTCACCCTCGATTATCCAGTTTATATTATCTCTATTCTTTTATGATAAATACCTTACACACATTTGGTTATTACAGAATAGCCATTTTTGGTTCACTTGGGTACGCAAAGTACTATAGTGGCTGAGCTACGCATACTACTATTAAGATCAGACAAATTCGCAAAAATTCTCTACAGAAGGTCCAAGAGCCCGACCATATTATTAGCATGTATTTAAGAGCCACTATCAAAATTATGCTTACGGGCTTTCGCGGGAATGAGAGCGTATCCTGTTATAACACTATCATCCGTCACAAACACATGCAAAACACGGAAACATGTGACACAAATCAAAATTGAAATCTGAACAGGAAAGTGTACTTTAAGAAGGCTGTTTCTTTCTGTTTGTCAGTTTTAGGTGTTATTGTTGTTTCCAAATATATATTCAAGATGTTAGAGGGGCGGTGGGGTAGTCTAGTGGTTGGCTCGTCACGCCGAAAACCCGGGTTCGAATCCCCACATGGATACAATGAGTAAAGCCCATTTGTGGTSTCCCACGCCGTGATATTGCTGGAATATTGCTAAAAGCGGCGTAAAACCAAACTCAGTCAGTCAGTTAGATAACTGATGTGGATCAGGAACAGATTGCTGTGGACACCCAGTGCACGTATAAGTCCATATAAACACAAATATTGCTCATGCCAAGTGAGAGCACTTGGTCCCTTAGCTAAGGAGACACCCAAAGCACACACCAAATACGAGATATTGAGAAATACACAGAGGTTTGCACCCCACTGTTTGACGGTGCAGTTTACGAAACAGAACTTTACATAATGTGTTTAAGTTTGTGTTGTTTGTTTTTACACATTAACCATTAATCCTCGACAGCATGGGTCTCTGTAGTTCCACAGAAGCATGGAGTTCAGCTTGATACCACTGTTGTTTATGAGTGAGTGAGTGAGTTAATATTTAACGTCACATCCGCAATATTTCAACCATATTGTGACGAGAACATATTTGACATTGAAATGGAATATACATGTGTGTATATTATAAAACTTTGTCGACTAAGGACAGTAAAACAACTAGAATATCACAATTACAACTAAAACTAGTGTGGAAAGTTAAAACTGATAGCACTATTTGGACATTACAATATAAATACAGGCTATAGATCGCCAACAACTGAAGGTAGATCATCACACTCCGCCACAGCGATGACTTAACATAACATCACTGCCACAGGCTAATTTGCATATCACATGACCGGAC
>VKKT01000254.1:205707-223096 GCA_008038995.1 Haliotis laevigata
CGCACTACTGGATATTATCTACAGCGCACTACTGGATATTATCTACAGCGCACTACTGGATATTATCTACAGTGCGCTACTGGATATTATCCCAGACAATTGTTGTCAGCATGAACATTATAATTTCAGTACCTATTTTTTTCAAATACCGACTATTGCAAATCAAAAGTACAGTACGATGCGTTTCTGTGGTTGTCCTTTCACCAGCACCGTTTTGCCAGGGATTTATCTTGGTATGTCTTGGCGTTGCTAAGGCATGCGTTTGAATTACTTCTACATGCTATTGCTTTTTTGACACTTCACCGACTGCTGAAGTAAAGGGTACATTAAACTTTGCGAACAAAGGCCCTTTGCAATAAAGTCGGTACGCAATTGGCAGCTTGGTGTGTTTAATGATGTGGCGAAGATATTACAAGAATTGTGAACTGTACAAGCGAACTGTGGCATTCCGAGATAATGGCAAAGCCCTCGTTATAGTTCTTGAGCTCTTAACTTTGAATTCCTTATTAAATATTGACCACTAGAGTATCGTTAACTGTGATTATTCATACTTTCATGATACTGTAAAAGTAATTAAAAAATACATTAATGCAATTTAAATTTTTATAGCTATGGTATGGTGCGCAGATTTCTTTGGATTCGATTTATGTTTAATGTGATCTGGAACCAAACTAAGGGCATTGTTAAGCCGAATATTTTGCTACATTTAACAAGGTAATAGAACAATGTGATCGTGAAATTTTGTAATGAATCAAAAAGTTCAACAGTATTTGGGAGATGTGGTGATTAGATCAAAAGCAAGCTACTTTGTACTTTTTCTGTGTAAGAGAGTGGCGTGATCATATACCTCGCTGGCTTCACCAAAGTGAACAAATATGTCGAGGACCTAGATCACAACAGTGTTCCTTCCATAAAGTTGACAAGCATTGACACAACAAAACACCGTCCAAAGCGATGTTAAATGATGTCACTTCCTTCCTCCCCTGAACGTGTAATTGAGTTTAGTTTTACGCCGCTTTTAGCAATATTCCAGCAATATCACAGAAGTGGGCTTTCTCACACTGTATCCATGTGGGGAATCGAACCCGGGTCTTCGGCGTGATGAGCCAACGCTTTAACCACTAGGCTACCCCACCGGTCCACTCCCCCCTCCCATGAAACGTGCAGAACAATATATTGCTTCAGTCATTCTAGAAGATGTATTTTTGTAGACGTACCAGTGGAATGGAGTGCAATGGCTCGGTACTGTAGTACACACAAAGAAATAATCATTTGCGACTCTCCTTTGAAACAAAATCCACTGTTCGTAAAGGACAAAATAGCTGTGCAAAGTATATGAACTATTCATTGACAATCAGTGATGACACCAGATGTTAAAGGTATACGCCATCATGGATGCGGTAAAAAATGAAAGAAAATGCTAAAAGGGGCACATTTCAGCAAAATACAAGCGATAAAATCATTTCCATAATTGGACAAAATCTCCGTATTCGATTGTATGAATATGTATCATGAGCAGGTGTTTGTGAATCAGTTTTTGAAAGTATCTGAACATGACTTGTGTGTGAGCCTGGAAGATGAGCATGTCAAAGACAATCATAATTAATCATGCGATGTGATTGGTTTGGTGATCTGAAGTACGACTGTGCAGGTCTAGGTCTTTTGAATTGATCATATCTAAATTATGCATCCAATTTCAGGCATCTATGTCCTTAGGGAAGATAGTTTAAACAATGTATTCTGCGCAATATATACTGTCCGAGATGGGACAAAAAGTAGGATATTTCTTTCAAAGTTAAATATTATCCAGCAACCGTGGAATCGTATATACAACCCCATGGTAATCAAATTATACCAATCTCTGTTGAAAAGTCTACCCTTGAAAAACTACATTTGGGAACATCTGATAGAGAATCCTGACGACCATATATCCTGGGACCTAAACAATATCAGTGCCTGGGAAAAGATGGAACTAAAAACATCCAAAGAATAAAACCAGCCCTTGACAGAGACCGTGGAATCCACCTACCCAAAGTGCATTTCTCTATGCTTTAACTTGAACCAACCATAACTCCATCATATCATCAACATATCATCGGTCACAAATGGACATTTTTATTGCCTTGTGGCTGTTGTTACCATTGTCAGCTCCTTGTTATTACACCTGGACCTTCACCATAACACCATCATTACTCCTTCACCATTCTACTTAATTAGCTTCTGCCCACTTATTCTCATGGGCTTCGCCATGATATCGTTGGCTATGTGCAGCAATCCTACCGTGTGTACGTGTGTGTCTGTGTCTGTGTGTGTGAGTGGGTGTGGGTGGTTGTGGGTGTGATATCACATATACTAATTCTATATGCTCGACGCTGGGTAGTCTATGGGTTAAAGCGTTCGCTCGTAACACTGAAGACACGGGTTCGGTTCCCAGCATGGCTACAACGTGTGAAGGTCAGTTCTGGTATCTCCCGGTGATTGTGTTGGAATATTGCTAAAATTGCTAAATTGCTAAAACCACACTCACTCACTAGCTACGCCTACTCAGTATTCACCAAATGAGGGACAAGAAGTACAATAAGCTACAAAAGTTTGATAATACCTAAAGTTTATAACCATTAATGTGTCATGTATTTGCTATTATCGTTTACATTGAAAGCCTCACTTTTGCACAAACTGACACGTTTGTCTTCAAACATATTTTACCCAGTCACAATAAATGTAACACTAATTCAACAAGGCATCACCAAATGCGGTTACTCCATTATACACTTAAATGTACGTGTGGATGTCGTATGAGAAGACAGACACCTAACTTGCAGGTTTGCTTAATCCTGTTTCGTTGACAGATAACAAACAATACCGTGTTTTATGCTTTCCAGCCTGGAAGTTCATGTACATCTGT
Source organism: Haliotis laevigata (assembly GCA_008038995.1). Taxonomy (NCBI): domain Eukaryota; kingdom Metazoa; phylum Mollusca; class Gastropoda; order Lepetellida; family Haliotidae; genus Haliotis; species Haliotis laevigata. Next base: position 208,613 of record VKKT01000254.1, read on the forward strand.
AAACAATATATCCGACAAAAATACAAAACCTCATGACATTCCCAAATATCTATGTTCAACATGTTAGTGACATGTATTGCAGAACACTCGTTCTCCGCGTTCAACGTATTAAGGGTGCATGTCTGGATCTGACCTGATTCTGTTGACCACGTTTCCAGAACGTGGTTAATGACACGCCAGCTCTGATAATTACTCTTTTATACCTTCCACACATTGTACTTATTATTGATTAATGTTTTGACAGAGTCAATGTCATGAAAATAATCAAGACGGCTTTGTTTATGTTTCTAGCGTCACAATACGTCATTCTGGATATTTGCGTGTGGTGTATGTATATATTCTGGAGGCATAAGATGTGAGTGATTGAGATTTCATCACGTTCCTACAATAGATCAGTAATATATCATGGGATACAGCGTTTTGTGTCGGAGATAAGTCAAAATGGATTTTAAAAATTCATACACGGTGACATGGGTATTTTGTGGTTGCCAGCGAAGGATCACATTTCAGTGTTGACAAAGGATCATATTTGGTTCTGAAACCCAGCGACCGGTGTAACACAGCTCTGTCGGTCGCATTGCGGTAAACCCAACCAGGTCATCCTGCCCCTTGGTGCACAAGAAGAGTCAGAAATGAAGATAATTAATGGCGGATGTAACTGATGTGTGTTGAAGCAGCCAATACACTAACACCCAGCTATGTTCTCGAGACACGTAAATTCATTTCACTTGTCCACAGAGAACAGCCCAGAATTCAAGACGTGTGATCTTTCTGTTAATAGTTAGTCAGATTACCCCGCCACAGGGTAGCAATACGCTATTTGTGAAGTGTAACACAGTTTAACGGAACTACTTGACCTGTTAATTATTTAATTTACACGTTCTTTCATTCATGCGTAGACTGCGTACTCAAAGGTATCAAAACCCTCTTTTCAGATTGCTTCAAACCTTGCTCCTTGTTAAACAGACCACCAGTAATGGTTAATATCATGCGAAGGATGAGCCCGTGTAACTGCTAACATATGTTTCATGCGTTCATGGGGAAGATGGTATAACTGAACATCTTCTTGGTGGACGATGAGTAAACAATTGAGAAACGCCTTTACTATTCTTGTTCAACGTAATTTTCCAATTAACGAGAGCATTCAGATGTATAAGTCTATTTCTAGCACACATTTAAATATTTAAACACAACATTATCACTGTCCTTGTTAAGTATGATCTGATGCACTCAATTGAACGCTCGCATATGTAATTAATTATTCCGGATACACAATGAACAAGTATACAATTTGAAGCAAAACCGATCCCCAGTGGAAACACTAGCACTGTGGAATAAATACCAAATATACCCTTGTAATATAATCATGTAACGCGCGGGACACTGGATATGATAAAAATATTCATCAATGAGGTTATTTCAAATAGTCGTATTGTGTTGATAGGTTTGAAGAATGTAACATTAATCATTTGTTCTCGTACTGTTACTTTAACACATTGCGTTCTCGCTAAATCGTTCAGATCAGTGTTAGAATTGGTCTTCAGCGACTACTGCTTGTCGTAACAGGCGACTAACGGGATCGGGTGGTCAGGTTTGACTTGGTTGACACATGTGATCGTTTCCCAATTGTGTAGATCGATGATCACTGGATCATTAAGACGCCACCATATAACTGGAATATTGCTGCGTGCTGCCTTAAACAACAAACAATCAAATTGTCATAGAGACCCTGAAACAATTATATCTAAGAAAACCGATCCAAGTCTAGAATTTGTGGTTGGTCTAGATTTCCACAGTTTCAGGAAAATCTGAAAATGAAGAAAGTCTCTGGGCTCCTTTTCATTATATTTTATGATTATTTTAAGACAGTGTGTGTCTGCAAAATGTGTTAGTTTACCCTTTCAGATGTGGCGTATTTGTTGTTAAATATTAGCTGGAAATGTTGACAGATATTTAACATTTGCTTTTAGTGTGGGCGTCCGTGGTCATGTTTCTTTTATGGGTATTACTGTCACGATCGCGAGGCATGCTGGAGCCAAAACCGCTCCGTGGAGACCAATTACACCGAGATGTTTTGGTCAGCCGAAAGCAATACGATACACCATGGGACAACGACTATTAATTACAAACATACTGTCGGGATCAAAGTCAAGGTAGTATGAAATAAGCTTGTGGCACCTGAGACACGTCAAGCTTGTCGTAACACTGAAAGGGTTTTTGTGTTATCACTGTTCCCCTGTCCCACAGAACTATCCGCAAGCACGGCCTCGATTTACAGGATTACCGTGCTGTCAGTACAAGTCATTCTCCAGTTCTCATTCTAAGAGCTAGCTGTAGATTGCAACAGCAGGATACCATAGACTTCTGCTAGTTTTCTCCAAGTCGGCAATCATACTGCTCCGTAAATTCAGAGGGCCACTTCATGAATGGATTGGATCTCACAACAGGCCCTCGTGTCTTTGCGAGGATTTAAGATTAAAGAAGAATTCAGATGACCCCTGACTCGAAATGCTTCACAGTACAATAAATCATCTCATCTGAATTATTTTTTATTAATCTATAATCCTCACAAAGACACGAGGGCATGTTGGTCTCACGTCACCTAACGCTTATGAAACTGATCCTGGAATGCTCTGCGCCAACATCTCTTGTCCAGTTTGCTTGTTCTTGTATGGCTATATTCAGAACATAATGAATAATCCCATTTTTCGTGTAGCAAAGCGGACAAGGTAATTAGACCTTGTCTGATCGGTTATCGCTACATTCTAACGATAAAGATCTAAACTGTTTATTTGCCTTTGAATCAATGGTACAACGCCATTAGTGGATAGAGCTAGCTTATGAATATCCATTCAGGATTCCTATTTTAGCAACTGTGATGTCTTTGGCATTCTACAGTGATATTTGATATCAGAATTGATTTAGGAGATATAGAAAATTATAGTAGTTTTCATGTCTGAACGTTTTTCTCATTAATATAGCTTAACCATAAAGACTAGAGTCAGGGTAGGGGTTTACATTCTCAAGGGTCCCTGTTTGTTGCTGAGATTGAGGTATAGTCATGGCTCGACAACACTTGAACATGTTCTTCAAGTTGATTGTTATCTCTATGCGGCAATTACAAAAGGCGTATACGAGTGTATTGAAGCCTGTAATTGACGCCTTGGTGTTGACATAAGTGTGTCGACATCTGTAACAATTAGTCATATGTCCAGCAGAGCCAAGGTAAGTCTGCCCAGGTGTATTTGTTGAGGTTTCGACATCAGTTTGTTTTATCATTTTTCCAAGGTGATTTGGGCATACCTGCCCTTTTGTCTTTTATTTATATATCCAAAGCAGGTTTTAGCTCGCATAGGGTTACTTATGTAAGAGTGTGTCTATGGGTAGGCTTTCTGGCTGTAAGGAAACATACATTACAGAATAATGAAATATGCATTAAAGAAAAACTTTTACCTACAATAAAAAGTAGAATCGGCAGATGCAACCTTGTGTGTCTAACAATTTCCAGCAACACATAAACAATGATTTCAAAGACAGTGGTAATAAATTTATAATCCATTCGGCTCAAAGGTCAGTATCTTGCACTGTTTTTGCATTTGCGTAAATTTCTAGGTTAATAATAAAGCTCAAGGTATGTTTGCAATAGAAGACATTCTACTTTGCGTTATTAGAATTCAAAAATTCCACCGAGCCCTCATTCCATGTCCTATTCTGCCTTGGAAATGTAGCAATTTCTAATGTCTTAACATATTATTTTAATATGTCGTGTCCGGACAGGCTATAGAGGGGCCAAACAAGAGACAGGACATAAACGATGTACAGAGGCTAATAGGACATTTGAACATTTGTTGTTTGTTTGTGAGTGAGTATGGTTTTACGCCGCTTTTAGCAATATTCTAGCGGGGGACACCAGAAATGGGCTTCACACACTGTACCCATCTGGGGAATCGAACCCTTTATTCAAAAGGCTACCCCACCGCCCCTGTTGTTTGTACCTACGATTACTTTATTCTACTTCGACTTGTCGCGGTTGATACTATTTGGGATAAAACAAAGGCAAGTTATATACCTCCTCGGAGTGCTGACCTTGGTATCTCAGAGCTGCTCTGCAGAGTGTGGGGTGCTGTGCCGACAATTAGTTCGCCACGTAGACAAATACCTGCATAGCGATGAAACAGGCGTACAAAAGCCGTGCATATATCCCGTTCTGACACAATACAGGCAGGTTGTTACTCCGACCGCCTCGACCTCCACTACAGTATTAAAACTACAAATCATATCACTTCCTTTCGACGATAGACATCAGGTACAAAGTTGTAGATTGTACCATTATACGTAAATCCTTCCTAAGCGCCACTCCACCCCGCCCCAAATACATCTTTCACGCCTTCGAGTCTTTCGTAAGAGTTCTTTTCTTTTTATCATTCCGCCTCTAATTAATCCTTTACTCAGCAGAAAGGAGGTCTTTAGAGTCATTTGAGTTGTTCATTAAAAATACCAATGTTTCATGAGTTACCATCGTAATTAGTAACAACAAAAACCAAAGTTTCACAATTTGATTAATACGTTTTCATCAGTGAACGGTTTTTCAGATTCATTCTGAGCAACTCTTTAACTATCTCCTGAAATCTCAAGCTGATATAAACCAGCTGAAATACCAGGTACAGAGACGGAACAGCTGCTTTATTTCCCTCTGGAAAACAATATTGGGTTAACCTCAACACGCTGGGCGTTGCTCCCTCAGCAAATAGTTAAAACGGCATCAGTTTCAAAAACATACACCTGTCCTGTGTTTACAGGTAAACCTGAATGAAAGCCGAAAACGTCTCCAATTACAGATTTATAGTTGAAAAGACACTGAAGGAAGCCCGTGGTAACATGATGTTTTGCAGTTTGGCCAGATGGTTTTTTTCCTGCATATGTTAATCTTAACTTTCCTTTGCTATCGGGCAATTTGTGAGTTATTTTCAGGCTTTGAAAAACACTGGAAGGTGATAAATTACAAACGCACATCTATGTGCCTGGAACTAAAAACACCGCTTTAACCGCGCGCTTCACCATTCGACAACCTTTCTTTTTGTCTGTGTCTTTGGTAGAATTATTGATGCTTTATACATCTATATTTATGCATTTGTATACAATATTTACATTATCGATGCCACATCTTTGCTTAGGTTTGAGGCAGTGAAGGAAATACCTGCATCTTCTTTGAATTTCTATTATACTTGTGATTCTTTCCTAATAAATCAATTCCGAGCTCAACTTGGTACCAAGTTGAAAAATATGATATGATCTTTGGCAGACGCAGTGATCCATGTGGTCCTTTACACCAAACGGAATCTGTATTCTGAGTATAGGCAAGACTGGGTATTCTTTGACAATGATGCCTTAGATTTACGTACATCATCATGAGGTGCCTTGCGCTGGAAATTTATTGCAATTCGCTACCGAGTGAGCCACGTAAAGGTTATATCACACGTGTCACGTAATGGGTTACGTATGAATGACACAAGTTTACAATGATTAATATTGCGGCTAAAGCCCCAGATAATGGGGAATAGAGTGTGAAAGAGCCTCTGTGTTATTTAGATCCTATAAACACCCGTTTTATCCATGTGTAAAATGCATTATAAACTTGAAATGACTTACTATTCAGATGGTCATGAGCTTCTACAAAATGCGTCGCAAATCTAGAGCTTGACAAATGTACTGTTCATTTAGTCATTGTCATCTGCAAAACGACGTAACTTGATCATTTACGAGAAAAGTATAACGTAACATGAATCATATATAACGAGAATGTTCACCGACCGAGATTTTATTTTGAAATAATGTTGGCCTCCATGGGTTGGTCTGTTGACAAGTGATGGACATGAAGGAGTATATACCCAGTCCCTCATCTTCATTTGACAACAACGGCGTACATGTCTGAATCAACAGCATACACGTGGTAGCAACGTATGCATGCACATAAATGTATTCTATGCATTCTGGATTCACGGATGACACATATACAGTCTTTTGAAGCTAGGCCTGGGCAACATTGTCTCTTATACTGGATGTTTCATTGCCATATAATCGTGGGTTCCATTCTCAGATTCGTTCTGTTTATGTATCTTTGTTTTAAGCACCACACTCTCGCTTAAGAGTCTCACCAAAGTCACGGAGATTTCCTCAGGCTTCAAGATGAAATAGAGTGTCAGAATTGAAATACTATTCAAATCGGCGTTAAACCAGCCTGGCTTACTTCACATTCACTTCCTTATATCTATGAAGCAGAAAGTAAACGTCTTGAAGGCGTTGTGTCATATCCGATGAAATGCAATCCGTGTTCGAGGAAGAAGACATCATGTGCACCATCGAAGGCGTTAATTGTCTTGGTCTAGATGCTTCACCATGTGCAGACAGTCATTACGTTTCTTCATAAAATCTTCATCGTACCATTTGTCCCCAGTTACCAGTTTTGAAACACACAACATGGGAAATGTATATGGCGTTATGAGGCTGATCCATTAGTTTGTGTTCCAGTGATGAAAGCATTGAGTAGTCATCTTATGCACAAGCCAGAAGCATGATTTATGTAAATGTAACATTACTATATGTTAACAGTGCAGATGTCAGTGACCATTGAACACACTCAGAACAAAACACCATTTGCCTTACGGTGTATGCTGTGGAGAAGTTTACCAAAACTTTGTAATGAAGATGGTTATCAAGGATAATGCAATATTTGTTATTTATCTTCCACCGGATATTAAAGTTGAAACCATAGCCTCTCAAATCAAAGAAATAGAAAACTAATAACAGTGTACATGTGCGTCATTGGTACGCATTTAGCTACTAAATTTGAGCAAGTCTGCAATTAATTTTTTCAAGCACTCGAAAAAATACATACCGTATCAACGTGCTTAATTTTATTTTAAGCGCACAATAATGTCAGTGTCTTTGAACTGGAAACCTGTATGGGATCTGTAGCTCTGATTACGTCAAACTGTACAGCTGTATTGATTTCCGCTATAGGGAAACAATCATCGTTTCTTTCAAGTTTTATCCGCCTATCCTTCTACGGTAACCACTTACGTCTGCTGATATGACATAAAAACTTTTACCATTAACGTCCGTCGAGTTTATGCAAACTTGCCAGGAAATCTCAAACAATCAAGGATCATTGTGATACACTTAGTCATTTTTTTGCAAACAGCTTGTCAATGCATTGCCAGTAGGACTCCTGTGTAGAATTTACATCAAGTCTTGTTGCGGATTTACAAGGCATGGTATTAGTAGCCTGTCGTTTATCATTTTTAGACTGGCTTAATTGATCGGTTATTGATTTCTGTTTTCCTTAGCGTATTTTGATCTTTTTCGGTGGGAAGGACAACTGATAAATCACAATAAGTGTGTACCATGTTAAGGTTGCCTTGATCGTTGAATCCGGTAGTGATTGTCGAAGATAACCCTACTCCCTTGTAGCAAAATGCCATCGGTGTAGTCTGTGGTGTTCGAGTGCCAGAGTGTTTGAAGTTTGAGGGCTACTTTATCGCCGTATATCAAGATGATAAATCGCATTACGGGAGCAGGAGACAACATCCATCAACTATTCGTACAACCCCGTCCGTCGATCATTTCCGTGCTTCCTCATGGATGATACATACAACGAACTTTTGTTGGATAATTTACACATTGTTGCAATTGCTATTCGGAATTATTATATTTTACTCAAATGAGTCCTATTTCCAAACAAGTCATGTGGTGATTCGTACATTTGCCATGCTGAGAACGATGGATTAGGTCACTGAAACGCAACGTTTCAAAGAACTATTTCTATACTTTCTTCAATGGTTCATCGAAGTGTTTGCTAAAATATCGATCGCCCAGTACCTTCACTGTAATGGTCATTAGTGTCTGAATACATTTCAAACAGCGATTCTTTGTCAATTCTGGTTGATTCAATCAAAGTTGGTGCTTTCAATTTTCATCTATTCACCGTTTGTCTTACTCGGACACTTGGGGAACCTCTGTATCAAAGATTAACCTACATTGCCTTTAATCGTGTAGTGGACTGAATACACTCTGATTCAAAGGAATCTTGGTTACATACATCCTTGATTTCTTTGATGAGAATATTACTTCTGGCCCTTGATGATATTGCAAGACTGAGCGTTCTACCTCTGCGATGTATTACTGTAAAAATAGCTCCGTCATATGGGCATAAGTTATTCACGATAAGTCGATGTTACAAGAAGTGGGCTGGTAATTTGTATATCTGATGCGAAACATTTTGTAACTATCACTTGATAAGCTGGGATATCTGTCGAATGAAATATTTAAAATTGGGATCCATCACCGAGACAGTGGAGGTTGTTTGTTCGATCCCATGGATGTTAAGATGTTAAAAGATTGTACGTGTTCCTACCTTGAATCTCGGCACTTTGGCGACAAACAAGGACTGTTTCATTCTGGATATATTCAGAGCCTCAGCAACGAGCGGGCGCAAGATATCGTTGCGACTTAGGACTTGATTCTGACTTCAGTACCGCGTTTAGTCATATGTTTCAGTCAGTTATCAATGTAAAACTGGGAGCACCAAGGGGTTTGTTCTATTAATTTGACAATTTCAACACAAGTGCCAACAGCCACATAGTCACATCTGTGTCTCCGCCCAGTTTTACCTCGCTTTACCTTGCAGCAAATATGTAAAAAATCCTCGTGCTCTCATTGTATGCCATAATAATTTCTTCTTTTCTAATCCATGCTGATAGCTTTCATTAAAGTACAACATTATGTCTACTTCAGGTGTCCTGAGATCAAGGGGCAGATAACCCCAATGTCAGGATGAGCGAGGACCCCACTTCCGCAGACAACGATGAGGCGATGGACGGCGTAAACGCTTCATATTTATATCTGCTCCAGCACGAAGTCAACATGGCCGCAATGACGACCCGAGTACTACGTGACAACGGAAGTGCAGATCCCGGAAGTGACAACATTACCCAACTCATCATGACAACGGTGGGAACACCGCCAACATTTGACGATGTCAGCATGACAAAGACAATTGTTTTTGGGGCCATGTTTGTCATGTCCCTCGTCGGAAATGTGGCCACATTGATTCAGATGTATCGAATGAGACGACGAAAATCAACAATTAACACATTAATAGTGAACCTTGCGATTGCGGATTTATTTGTGACGTTCTTCTGTATCGCTGGTGAGGCGGTTTGGGCAGCAACTGTACAATGGTATGCAGGTAATGTGATGTGCAAGTTTGTTAAATACATGCAGGTGTTTGGGCTCTACCTCTCCACCTACATAACTGTTGCCATAGGCCTTGACAGGTGTGTGGCCATCTTGGATCCAATGAGAAGGAACGGGGCGACCGTCAGAGTAAGGGTGATGATTCTCCTAGCATGGATGTTCAGTGCCTTATTCAGCGTGCCTCAGGTAAGAGTATACTGAATAACGGAATGTTATTGTACCCACAGATATTATCACTGTTACATTTTATGAAACAATGGATATATTTTATTTTATATGGATATATTTTTTTAAAGAAAAAAATGTCCCAGAAAATGCTTCAAAAGAAAAATATTCCTTAGACTGTTGTGTGTGTTTTGTTTTTGTGTGTGTACGTGTGCGTGTGCGTGTGCGTGTGCGAATATGTTGGTTTTTCTGGATTTTTGCACTACTCCAACATACACCTCCATTTGAATTTCGGTAGAAAAGACTGATTGTGTCTGTTAACTCAACCTAAGCTGTATTCATATTGTGTATTCATAATTCATTATAAGTGCTTTAAAACGCATGTTGTTAATGTTTCAAACATAAAAATATGCAGTGAATATGTGTAGTTGCCCACCATTTGCACGGATTAGACGTTTGTCGATCTCTCTAAATCAACACAATAACCATTTGAGAATGACCTGTCAACAATATAGAGCGTTGAACAAGAAAGGACAGTATGTTAAGTGACAATAAAAGTGATGATTACTAACATCCATAGTATCTCAGCATATAAAAACGTTGAGTTAGATTTAATCATGTCACTTCAATATTCAATGCGTCATGTATAAAAAAAGAATAAACCAGTTCTGCACTGTCTGCAGAGAGTACGTCAGTGCCGCTTTTATCAACGTAAACATGTTATCTAATGACAACGTCAGCGCTAAAACCTAGCTGTAAACAGTGTAACAATGTTTCTTATTAAATTATCAATGCAACGACAAGGCACGGAAAGGGATGCTTCATTTTATCAACACACCTGGCTTAAAAGTGCTGCCTAATCACTACATTTCGTTCATGTAAACCATTCTCTACAGTATATAATAGGTGTCTGAAGGCAGTTAGGGACTAGGTCACCTTGAGGAATAGCTTGCACGCGCATGTGACAACCTACTCGGATAAACAGGAACATCAAACCCTAGTGCGCCGATGGCAGTGCTCTCTGAGACTCAATCACATTTTCTAACCGCGAAATTACCCGTCTCTGTTGTAGGTTTTCCCTGCCAATAACACGCCAGAAACATCTTGTTTGTGCTTTAGCCCGCTGTGCTGGTGGCATTCATCTCTCGGGAAGCTAACACGTTTGCTTAAACTTGATGAAGACATTTGTAGTTTCGACACTTCTGGCACTGCAACTATTGCCTTGCATTGTACATTACAGATACGGTTGGTAAATGTTTAAATGAAGGTTGTTCATGTAACGGCAGAAAGAGACTATTTGTAGCAAGCGTTTCTAGTTTCTACGAACAAGAAAAAGTTAGGAAAGCAGTGGCTTTAGTTCATGCCTGAAGTTAACATGAACCAGCGATGTTCGGAAGTTGACAACATTTCAATTGCATGTCTGAAAACTATGTATTTTTAACATCCAAAATTCTTTGCTAGAGTCCATATTCTACAGTGAATTCGAAAATTATTAGAATCTGACTGGTCAGTCTGAGGTATCAAATCCCAAGAACCACCTCTGAGAACAGTCTATTTGACGGCTGCATCAGCACAGAAGCGGAACATTTTTTGGTTAATACACGGTATCATGTGTTTATGGTGTGATGGCCAAAAGCATGATTTTCAAATTTTTTCGTATTGCCTCATACATCGTTATCTGATACTCTTATTTCATTTTTGCATCAGAATTATAATTCCAAATTCGTTTCCTTCCATCAACTTAATTTTGTTATCTTTTATAAAGTTTATGTCAAAGGGAGGTAAATGTCGTATGGTTGGAATAGTTATAAATATATATATATATATATAACGGAATTTTGTATGTGCCCTCTGTGCAAAGGGAAACTATTTGTAGCGAAACTTTGATCGACCTTAGAATGCAGGGCGCCACGATTTTAATTAATGGTTTCATCTGAGTTAATTGTAATTGCTAATGCATGCTTCCTTTAAAATTCCCAAATGGTTTAACAGCAGCCCCCAGAATTGAATAAGAGGTTGGAAGAATAGCATGATAAGTGTAGTTAAATCCAACAATGTAATTCATTAGACACAAAATGAATACCATAATATACATAGGATTTAGCACCGCCGAGAACCTAGCACTGCATTACAAGACGCCAGGCTTGAATAGGGTATTTTAGGGGTCTATTTTCATTACTCAAATGCGGATGCAGGAGCTTTATTCAATGATGTAGGACATAGGTGTAGTTAAAACCTATTCAGAGCTTTGGGTTCTCGAACCATATATGATGGATGTGTCCGGACAAATGATATTCCAGGACCATATATATTTTTACACAGTGTTGAGTCTTGCTCCTTTCCTCTGTGGCATATGATTGAATCTATTTCGAAACTGTGAATAGAACTTTAAATATATCCCCCAACTGTCATTGACTGGTTGCTCAGCGGTTTACGAGAACGCTGATAAACAGCGATGTTCAATTGTTAACACCCCCAGGGAGGATTCGGGTTAGACTTGGTCTTCAGCAACCAATACTTGTCGTAAGGGGCGACCGACGGGATCGACTGGTGAGTCAAACTGACTTGGTTGATGCATGCAGTGGTATCCCAGGGCATAGGTCGATACTCATGATGTCAATCACTGGACGGTTAATTTATCTGTTTGCAGAATAGCAGACGTTTCTTTGCCTGTAACAGTTACATCGTCCATTGAGTGTCTTTAATGCCAAGACGTGTGCAGACGCATTTGCCTCACTTTCTGAACATGGCACTAAGCTAGGCTGTAAAACTGTTGCCTTAACGCTTGAAGAATACTATGTCCGTTGAAATTGTTAAGTGATGAGGAAGAATAATTATACGAAGTGTCTTGTCTCATTGATACAAACGGTTTGAAATAGTATTTTTATAGTACAAGTAATCCCTCTGATAGATAGTAGCATATTTCTCATTAAGCAAAGATGACACGGATTTGTTTCTGAAACAAATAATCGTCACTACACATGCCTTTATCATGTTTATCAACACATCGTCAATATGAAATTACAAACAAAAATCTCAAGATAACTGTAAATGATATCACTGTTTTTCCTCAATTAGTTTAATTTTAATTCTAATATAAGGATGTTCTTAAGAAGTCCTGTCAAAGTGAGATGACTTCGTGAAATAACGAAATCAATTCTTGTTAAGAAATCTCATTAAATGCGCATTTTCACGACTGCCATTTTGGAAAACAGTGTTCTTATAGGTTCTTCGATTACATTTTGAAACACAACAAAACGGTAACAAACTCATGCAGAGAAAAAGTACGCGTTTCATTTTTTGGTTGAAGGGTTAATTAAAATCTAATTTTGTTCAAGATAAAATATTAAGGTCTCTAGCTGCAGTCTTTGGAATGCAAATCGAAATCCTGATGAGGTAGCAACCACATCAAGAATAACTGATATTCCTGTTCTTTTAATGATGTTGCAAGAGTTAAATTTGCGCGATGATCTGTTTGCATCAGTTAATTTGCATTTGCCATTTGCATTAGTTAATTTAAATCAGAAGTTGAAGTTAATTTAACGTCACATTCTAACCCAAATTTCTATTTAACTTTTTCACTCACGTGTAGTAGCTTTAGTGACTAACTGTGATTTGAGTGCCAAGGGATATTTAACTAGCTATTGCTATTACTCTGTGTCGGTTTACTGTTTGATCCTCAAACCAGGACAACAAATAATGCATTGGTCCCATCGGACGCAACTGATAAAATTCGTTGTCAGTACTTGTTATTGGAAAATGTGGGTGTTATTTATATACTGTGAATATAAGCATATATCATAGAAGACGGTTATCGACTTGTCATCATCTTTCTTTTATGGCAAAGGTCAGAACAATTGGATCAATGTTTTTGACTGATAGTTTTATTCGTTATTTAATCATAAACCGTGAAGACAAGGGTCTCCATTAACCCGTGTTTGTCGTGAGAGTAGACTGACGGGACTCAGATTCGTTCACCTGGTTGATGCAGGTAATCGTATCTCAATTCGTATAACGATGCTCATGGTGGCAATCACTGGATTATCTGGTGCATCCCTGATGATTTACGGACTTCTGTTATACAGCTCAAATATTGAGAATTGCGGGAAACAAACCATGAATACTCAGCCCCATTTAGAAAGTAGTCAAATATAACACACATTACATATGGGAATAGTAACTCTTAGTAAAGTAAAGATACTAGTATTTTTGTTGGGTTGAGTTCCATTCGGGATTCGAACCCACACTATCAGAGCCAGGCTCCTAATAGCCAGCCGTCTCAACCCACTCAGCCACCATGGCTTCCACACAAGTCGGACAACTAGAAGTCTAGTCCACGGACTTTTACGTTCAATCCAGTCACAAGAATATTACTTTTGGCGGTGTTATCTGTCGTGTTGTTTGACAACAGTGGTAAGCATTTGAAGAGAATTCGTCCCACACTTTAGAACCACATGATGTATTCCTCTATGGTATCCAGTTGACGGTGGAACCATGTATAGATTCGTAAATGTAACATTGATATTGATACATTCACCGGCTATATGATGTACACTTTTCACTTCATTGCAACTGTGGTTTTATTGGATTTGAAATGGCTCTTCCGTTGCGTGTTTGCAGACTAAAGTATAGGCCCTGTCAATCTATTTCACGTTGTTCGCGACATCGAGTCGGCCCGAGAACCTCCTCAGCCCCCGGGGGTAGCTTGTCATAATGTGGAACTCGTATTGGTTACACTCACGGGACAATAAATCGAAAGCGGTGTTTACGAAAAACAACCACATACCTTGTCGAGAGCATGTCAAATGGTAGCCCGTCGTACGACCTGGGGACATAGTTGTATCGTTGGTTTTGCCTCATGAATCATTTCTCAATGCCATTTTGAAGGAAATACATCTCAGTACATTGACGTTAGTAGGTTTTCTCAGATTTTCATGTATCGTGTCAAACGCTGGATGAGTTATGGGGCTACTGGACAGACCTGTATGTGAGTGAGTGCGTGAATTTAGTTCTATGCCGCTTTCAGCAACGTTCTAGCAATATCACGGCGGGGGACACCAGAAA